>APFE031490637.1:49842-152823 GCA_000404065.3 Pinus taeda | reverse complement strand
ATTTTGAAAAGAAATTTGTTGAGTATTGTCGCTTTGAAAATAATTCAGATTTTCACTTAGCTTTCTTATCGTCATTTATACATTAAGAAGGCTGAAAACAAATACATGCATGTGCATTTGCATTTAGACTGCTTGGTTTAATTTAGGACAATGCATTTAGAGTGTGTTGTGTGCTCTTTGTTGAAAGACTCTCAACTTTCTTTCCTTAGTAGCTAGGATTTTCATTACCAAAATAAGATTAAACAGTTGTTTATCATCTTAGACTGTATTTTAGGAATTGTATACACATCACGAGGTGAACCTGAAAGGAAAATTTTTAAACAAGATCAACTATAAAATAAATTTAATGAATCTAAAAACGCTTTGGAACCTAACGCATAACATCTAGAGGTCTAGGCTAGAGACGTATTCCGGCGTCGTAAAACCTGGTAACTGTTGTTTCATTGTTGCTTGGGTGATTCCTCCACTCTGAGACAACAAGTGCCTGTACGGACTTGTGCTCCCATGTACTTTCGAGTATATATTAGGAGACCACAATAGGCTACATCCTTTATCCTTAGGAAGTCATGTCTGCCGCCCTATCGATCGCAATGCACTGAACACAGCATTCGGGAAGATTGACTGTCATACCGTAAAAAGTATTCTGCAGTTTTGCGATTGGTTGGTAATCCCCTCTGCCTAGATTTCCAGAGAAGTCTATTTTGCTCCTTTTTAGACTCCTTAAAAGAAAAGGTCCTCTGAGCACTTGTCACTTCAAGCCCACTAAAAATCGAAGGCGACTAGAGTCATCTTTTGTTTTTTCTCGACTCTTTAAAATTGAAAAAGCAAGTTGTGTCAAAGCGTCTAAAATTTATTTTACTGTAAATTTTGAGATGTAAAGTCTCTACAAATGGTGGATGCGGAGCGCGTAGAGAGTTAGAAGTCAAAAGGGGTTTTAGCCCCATGGTTATGTAAAGTCAATTTGGTTTTGAGATCATAGGTGTGTCTTAAAGAGTCTAAGAGAGATAGAGATAGAAGTTATGTCTATGCTTGAGGAAAAAGGGTAAGTAAACATCAAATAGATAGAAGGGAAAAGGCTCCATACCTAAGTGCACGAAGGCCTAGAGTAAAGTCCGTAGTTGAGTTGTCAGACCCCTGCAGCTAAGTGTGCTGGAAAATTTTGAGTCTGTAACCTCGTATTGAAGATCAATAAAGAATATTGTTGAAGAAATTCATGTGTTTATCTGTTTACTTCTGTTATTTATGTTTGCGATATATGTTGAGATGGAGTAATGTCTTTATGAAATAATGATGTATTGATGCGTGACTCAATTGGATAAGTATTATTAACTGTACACAATGCATGTTAAGTATTTATGCGAAGATTATAATACATTCTACTATGTTTATTAAGCACTTAAGTAGATCTGTGCGAACTCAGATCTAGGGTTTTTTATGGTGCGCATAAGTGGATGATTCATCTGTTAAGGGTCTGCAAAACCCTATCATAGACCTCCGTGAAGGTCCAAAGGTCGTTTAGGGGAAGTTGTAGTACCGAACCTTAGGGACTTATATATCTGCGGGAAGGAAGATCTAAGGTAATAAAATACATCACACTGATCTCTGGATGCATAAACTTGGTTCCAGCATCCACCCATACTACTTCGGGTGAGATTTCAGCCTGCGCTATGTGGGTTGATGCCAAAAGGGCCAGTAGTGTAGGGTTTTGTTTGGCGCAATTAAATCTGAACCTGGATCAAGACCCACTAAGCCAACATCCATTGAGAAGTTTTCCCACATTCTTCAGTCCAAAGGGGAGATTTTGATAAGAAAATGTGCTCCATGGACAAATGAACTAGGTTCTATGTTGGTAAGAAGGGAGTATATTTATTTGATTGTAGCTGGAAAATCCATCCATAAATGAAAGCATGTTGCTTCCATCACAATTATTCATGATCTGGTCGATAAAAGGAGTTGAATAATTATCTTTAGGATGAGATCGATTAATGTCCCAATAATCAACACTTACTCGAATGGTACCCTGCTTCTTCATCATGGGGACAATATTCGAAACACAATCAGTTAATGGAACAAGATATAGAAAACCAACTATTAAGTTTTGCATCCGAGTATGTCTTCAATTCATGTACCACAATATTTAGGTCGATGCCTCGCATCTCTTGATAGGTCCAAGCAAATATATCACGAAATTCTTGAAATAGGGCCTTATAACTATGAATCTCATCAACAGAATAGGAGGCTCCTATGTGAAAAATTTCAAAACTTTTGGATTTCACTAAGATTCAAGTGGTACGATTCTCTTGATATTCCCCAAATTCTTTTTAGAAATGACTTTGTATGTGGAAATCAAAATTCTAAGGATGCTCAGTGATCTCAGGTGAAATTAAGTCATCAAAAATATTTTCAAATATTTCCAACTTAGGTAAGAATCAGGAACGATGATGGTTATCATACTAGAGTTTCTTCTCTAATGACATGATTTCCATGATGCTCTCATGAGTAGGAAAGAAATTGTCGAAAGGGTCAAACATGAAACAGAAATTAACCCTGAATCCCGAGAATGTTCGTAAACCATGTTCATTTCGTTGTTTTTTTAGAAACTACTAGGTAGGCCAGGGGAATAGTTGCATATGCTAATTCAATAAGTCTAAGTGGCATGATTTCATTGAAATAATCGATATTAGATTTGGCAAGTACTATCCATGGATCATATGATTATTGAGAAGAAACAATACTAGACATGATCATGTTGATTGGGGTGACTGTAGTGGAAACATTGGGAGGAGGAAGAAAAAAAGTTCCCATTAAAGATGATTATATTAATAAATCAATCCTAACATTATTGTAAGAAAGTGATGTTTTATCTACAAGTGGAATATTTCCAGTGGTCTGGGAATCAGCAGCGTAAAATGTGAGCTAGTCAATAGTCACGATCTTTCCCGGATGAAGGAAACAAACCATTTGAAAATATGATGAAACCAAAAATTCCATAGAATAAGTCTAGTTACAACCCAATAAGAGGTTGTAGTCTAATGGTCCATCAAAAAACTCTCTCTATTGACATCATTTTACCTACTAATTCTATGGGTAAAGAGTTTATAATTCCATAAGGTTTGAATCTCCTTCCAAAAAATGCCTTGAGGGTTGTTGGTGACCAATTGATCAGTGGAGAACCCACTTCTTTCCAATGCAATATTGACTGATAGAAGTGGATCCACCCCCTTCTACTACCGTGTGAAACACATTATTGCCTTTGATAATAACTTGGATCATAAATGCAAGTTAATGTGGAAGTTTAGGAATATAGTTCTCTAAATTAAAAATATTAATGCTTGAATCTGAAGGATCCACCCCTCCAATTGCTGCTAATAACACTTTCCTCTATGTAATACATTTATACATAACTTCAAGAGTCGACATGGATGAAGGAACCTGGGCCATATCTTCAACTATGTTGTAGTTCTGGGAAGGTCTTGCATGAGGATTAAATGATGACTTATGAATAATTCCTTTAGGAGGAGGCTTAATTGTTATTTCATCAGTTGGTGTCTTAATCTTTAGAGGACCAAAATTAGATGGAGCGGAAGTAGAAGGTTGATCAGTAGCCTTTCCATTTGGAGGATTTGAGGAACCTGTTCATAGTGTTGGACCTGCCAACATTCACGGGGTCTCCTCGATATTTGGTCCCAATTAGGCCTCACACTGTTTGGTATAGGAGCCCCATCCAGAATACATCTCAGTTTCCATTTTATTAAATATTTTCCTTGGATCCAACTATCAGGAAGAGAGAGGAATGCACATTTATCTTCGAAAATAAAGTGAGTGGACCTGGTGAGTGTTCATGTTATGCAACCAACTCACAAAATAGTAGAAATGATAGACCAACGACTTAAAATTATTCTCTTTGAGGGGGAAACCTCCTTTAAATTACATAAATGAATCATTGTTGGATAATAAAAAAATTATAAGACCTCCTTGGAATATATAGGAGTCTAAGGGGTCACAATATAATTAGATCCTACATAATAATAATAATGTAAGGGAAGAACAATAACAATAGTAGGATTCAATGGGGCACAACAATAACAACATGGGGGATACATGGGCACAACGATAACAATAGGGGACTACACTAACAATAAAAATAAGGGTAATAAACTATTATTATAGGGACCTAACATGCCCCTCAACTTCAAAAAAGTGTTGTCCTCAACGCTTGAGTAGTTTTGGATGCTTCTGTATAAAATTCTCATCCTCCCATGTGGAATCTTCAGCGGGTAAGTTCTTCCACATACTGAGATACTCTGAAATTAATTGATTACATAGTAGTTGAGTTCTTCTTTCCGTGACTGCTTCAGGCTCAAATATGATTTTTTCTTCTCCATCAAGTTCTAGCAACATTGTTTAAACTCGGAGCTTGTCAGTGATAACCTTCTTTAAGAATGAAACATGGAAAACTGGGTGTACTGGAGAATATGCAAGTAACTCCAATTTGTATGCCATAGGACTAATCTTTTGCAACACCTTGTAAAGACCATACTACTTGGGTGATAATTTATTATCCTTCATAGCTTGCTTGAGGGACATTTGTTTGTATCATTGTAGTCATAAAAATACCTAGTCACCTACATCCAAATTTATTTCATTGTGATGTTGATCCGCATGTTGTTTCATTCGATTCTACGTCGGAGTGAGGTTATCTTTTAAGAGTTGGACAACTTGTTGTCGATGCTTGATGTGATCTTCCACTGCTTGAAACTTAGATTTTTCTCTTAAATATGATGTTATGGATGGTGGATGATATCCATAAAGTGCCATAAATGGGGTCATTTTTTATATGGTATGGAAGGAAGTGGTATACCACCATTCAACTAGAGGTAACCACTTGAACCATTATGCTTATTTATCATATACAAAGCAACGAATGTATCCTTCCAAAAACTTGTTCACTATCTTAGTTTTCCCGTTAGATTGAGGATGACAACATGAGCTATGAGCTAATTGAGTACAAAGACAAGTAATTTTGTCCAAAAATTTCCAGTGCAAGTGGGTTCTATGTCACTTACAATAATCTTTGGGTTTCCATGTAGCTTTTGAATTGTTTCCATAAATGCAGTAGAAATTGTACTAGATTTAAAAGGATGATATAATGCACAAAAGTGTGCATACTTGGTAAGTCTATTAACTACCACCATGATGATACTCTTTCCTTCAGACTTAGGTAAATCTGTTGTTATCACCTACTACAAAATTGTTCAAATGGTGCCAAATGATGCCAAAATAACACAAAAGAGAAGAGAATATTGCATTCATATTCCAAGCCATAGAAGAAAACCACACCTACATCAGACCCTCTCCACTGGAAAGTACTCTAAACAAGCTTTCCAATAATATGTGGAAGTTCAAAAATGGACTCCTAGATCAAAAGTTATGGTCTTCTAAAGTCTTAAGGATTAAAACCTCAAGGAAATAAGGAATATCGGAGGTCTGATATTGGAGATCGCATATCAGAGCTCGGAGGTCATGGTGGTTGAAAATTGAAACATCAAGCATATCAGAAGATCATAAATCAAATATTGGAACTTCTGAACATGTGACAACCTTTTAAAGTTGCGATATAGCATAAATTTCTGATATAGTGTAAAACCATTGGGGAACTCAAAAATAAGTTTATAAAGGATTTCATTGGAAAACCAAGGGAAAAGATCTCTTTTATATCTCCTCCAGTAGGACACATGGCAACATAGGACTAGCTCTGACAAGAACATACGACAACTAAAATCAACATGACGTGGTGGTACGAAAGGACACTTGTTTGTTTTGGAATTTTTAGGGGGGCTATGGGGGCATATACAAGTGAAACGTGTCACAACTTAGGAAGTGCCATGTGGCAAGGATGACATCACATCAAAGATCGCATATCAGAGGTTGATGGATGTCAGCACTTTACAGTAGTGGACACTTGAAAAAGTGCTGATAAGGGGGCTCCGATATAAGGGATGGTACACAGTCGCAAGAAGAACAAAGAAACAAATGCACGAGGTTGGGGTAATCATAGAGGGTTAACATCGATCAGAGAAGTTGAAATAATGACTCCAAAGTAAATTCCCCGATTATAAACCTCCTGTGAAGAGCGGCTCCGATATTTGGCTATCACGTGGTTGCTAGAGGAACTTAAAGGAAAGGGGAGCAAAAGCACTTTATAAAGGAAAAACAGCCATCGAATAGGAAAAAGAGGTTAAGGCTGAGCCTCTAGTCACAACCCTTGGTCCTATGATGAATAAATACAGAAAGGGGCTAAACCAAAGGAGATCGGGACTCATTGTTTTGTAACGTCTTTAAGAGTAAAAGTATCGATGCAGTAAAGTTTTGAATGTGTGGTTTAGAGCTTTAAAGGCATAATGGGTCGACAACTGAGGTATTGAATGAAGGCATGGAGTATTTGGAAATTGATATGGGCTAATCCTATGGAATCCCTTGTAACAAGAATCCAAGGTCAACACTAACAGGAGAAATGAATTCGACTACTCCACGCACACGTCTTCAGTGAGTAAATGGAGGTATGGGCCTCAGGAAGACTTAATGGCCTAGCATGGAGCTCCACGTATTTGGGAAATGAAGTACCACCTAGATGATCTATGTTTCTACACTGTGGAAAGAAACCGATAGTTCACTATAACCAAAAAGGCCATTGGTGAGGGTCATGCTCACATATGGTGATGGTCCTTAAAAAAGTGTTGTTGTAAGTGCATATAATGATGGTCCTTTAAGGCTTGTCACTAAATCCATTTTCAGTGACACTTTTGGTGAGGGTTGTTAAAGGCCCGTCACTAATTCTCTCTTTGGTGACACTTCTAGAAATGATATTTTATTGACCCTCACCAATGCTCTTTTTGGTTACTTTTGGTGACGGTCAAAAAATGTTTATCATCATTGATCATTCCAATGAGTTTTTTATGACGCTATGTGCATGTTACTATATTTTTTTTCAAAAAATAATGATTTAGTACCATCGTTGTGTAGTCTTTTTCATTATGTTTCCAATTCCATAGTGGTTAGGGTCATTCAATTTGTTAAGAAGTAATTAGTGTGTATCATTTCCCTCAAGTAATGATAATATAGTTTTCCTATGAGTCAATACACAATTCATCTTTATTAGGTTTATTATCTAAAAAAATCCCTTTAGATAAAGTTCCACTAGTGTGTGGAGGAACTATATTATTTAATACATAATCAATCTCTATCAATTCTATTAATGAGATAGACCTAGCACTCCTCAACACTCTTGGCACACCTTAACATGCTTTGGCACACACTAACATTCCTTGGCACCTCGCATGTCTTCGAACATCTTTATACATAGAACATCTTGCCATGACTAGGACACCCAAGCACATGTTGGCAGGCCCTAACATAGCACTCTCCTAGCAGGTGTTGGAATTCCCTGTAGTCCCTACCATGCCCTAGAACACTTTAGCATGCATAAACATACATTAACACTTGGCACATATTGACACTTGGCATGTATTGGAATTGAAACTTGAATTTATTGGAACCTATTATTAGTGTGCCTAGCATGCCCCTTTTGAAAAAGATAAAGTCATGGATTATTAACCCTCTTATGTGTTCATTTCCTTACATTTTAGCTTGGTTCTTCCATTTGTTGCCTTGAAAATCCTTGACACATATTGGCATACCCTGATACCCTGCACATACTATCATGCCTAGCATCTGACATGCCTTGGCACTATTTGGCACATTTTAACACACACTAGAACTCCCTAGAACACTCTTGCACTTCTTGACATGCCCTGGTATTCCCTAGCATGTCTTACCAGTGCTTAACATAACTTGTGACTCCCTCCTTGGCACATTAGCTAGCACTCATTGACACTCCATGGCGCACCCTCATATTCATTCACTTCCATGCATTTTGACCTAATCCTCCCTTGCATTACCCTAGTACTCCCTAACACTCCTCAGCATGCATTAGAACTCTCTGGCACACCTTAACACTCTTTGACATGCCCTGCCACTTCATAACATGTGTATCACTCCCTAACACACATTGGCACTTGGCACGTGTTGGCACTTGGCACGTGTTGGCACTTGGCATGTGTTGGCGCTTGGCAAGTCTTAGCATGTCTAACGTTCATTGAGATTCCTTGGTATGCTTTGGCATTGTTTACTATTAAATTTATCTGAGAATGATGATTGGTGTGCCTAACATGCCCCTCTTGGAAAAGGTAAATTGATGACTTATTAACCCTCTTGTGTGTTCATTTCCTTGTAGCTTAACTTGTTCTCCTTTTTGTTTCCTTGACAGTCCTTGGCATGTATTATCACATCCTTGCACATCTTGGCATGCCTTAGCACTTGACACATATTAACATATTTGACATGCCTTCGAACTATCCGGAACATGTTAGCATTCCCTAGTATGCCTTGGCACTCATTCCCTCACAACTAGCCTTATATTTTTTCATGACTTGGGAACCCAATCAAGTCCTTAGCTACTGCAGTTCATGTGACATTGCCCTGCTTCAGCCACAACAACTTGACCAATCGTACCTATTACAAGTCGATTGTGCCTTGTTCACCTCCAAACTGCCTATAACTCATCTAAGGCCACTCATGTCCAAGCTCAACATGTCCCACTTAAGAAATTCGAAGACAAGGATCACATCTAGCCATGTCCATAAAAAAACTAAGCAACATATCTTACACAGGAAATATTTCACACGTATGTCAATTTCATATAAACAATAGAGCATTAACTAATTATTTGCAAGAACCACAAGATGCACAAGACACACAAGATACAAGTCGGCACAAGTCAAATGCCCCAAAACTCATACACAACAATGTACAATATGGAATTGTCTAACATAGTTTAAAACATGAGAATTCGGCTAAAGTGGCCCACATTTCATATAAAAATAACAGATAAAGGAAAACAATGTTGTTCCAAGCACAAAGTCTCCATTTGTCTAAAACTATTCTATCGATATCCTTATCGCAACCCTAGGATTACCTCCTGCAATCCTATTATGAACTTCTTCTAACACATGTCATCCTTGGAACACTTGAATTCGCTGACACTCACTGACACACACTCTTATTTTTTCATTTCCATGCATTTTGACCTAGTTCTCCCTTATGATACCTCAACACTCCCTAACACTCATCATGCATTGACATTTCCTGGCATGTGTTATCATGCATTCTCATTTCTTGGAATGCCCTGACCCTCCTTGGCTATCTTGCCCTAACAACTACCCTTATTTAATTTGCAACTTGGGAACCCAACCAAGTCCTCACTTGACTACAAGAGCTTGAGCAAGTTACGGTTACTAAAACTAGACTATGTTGTTGAATTGTGTAGCTTGGGAGGTACTCCACAAGCTTAGTGAGATGGGTTTGTGAGTTTGTTCACAAAAGGATTTGTGAACAAAGAACCTAAACGAAGGGGTTTTGGACCCAAGATGGGGTTTAAAATCTAAAAGAAAAAAATTAAAAATTAAAGTTAATATTTCCTAAGGTCTAAGTGGATAAAACCCGTAAGTTCTATAGGGTTCCTAAGAGGCCTAGCTAGGAAAATATATTTAAGGAGGCCTTAGTATGAAGGTAAGAACATCAAGTGATAAGGACCTCATTTGATCAAGGAGGTGAGGAGAGATGGAGTCCTAAAGTAGGTGGAGTTAGAGGGATAAGTAATGGTTGTTAAAGAGTCCATGATCATCCACCAAGAGCAATATCATCATGTGAGGGTTCACAAGAATGTTGCATACCTTAATGGGTTCAAGCTAGGAGGTAGGATGGCATATTGTTGGTTCTCTTTTGGAAAATTGAGCTCAAGAGAGGCAACTCATGAGAATTTGGCCATGCGATTTTAGTGGTGTTTCTATGTGAAAACCACATCAAATTATGAAATAGCAGAGAGGGTTGAGACCCTATCTTGTGGTGGTTAGTAGGTCGTAAGTTCTGTGATAAAGACCAACACAATGGAGGAGGGCATGCATTGGAATTTAGGGTCAAAACAAAAGTCGCAACAAGTATAATATTGACTAAGGTAATCGTAGTTTAAGGGTCATAGAGATCTAAAGTTCAACTCAAGATTCAGTTAAAGAAATGCCCAAAATCTATGGATCCATATGAGCTAGGTTGAGTCTCTTATAGAGGCAAGAGTTGTTATTTTTTCTATGGGTCGATAGGGTTTATTCTAAATCAATTAGAACAAAAGTATGATTCTCTAGTTAGGGTGGTTTCCTAGCAATTGCAGTCCATAATGTATGCCCTTAACACTGTGACAAATCTGCGTAGAAGAAGAGGGGCCGTGACCCTTAGAGTGAGGTTTATCTCTGGAATATAGATTACAAATCTGAAAGATGGTTTGCAAAAATATGTGTGGAGATAACAAACCCAAAGGAGGGTGGAACCTAAGTAGAAGATTGAGCAGAAGATATGTTCCATATCAGGAATGGATTGACATAAGGAGGAGTTCATTTTAGTGGATTTTCCATATAGTTTTGGACAAATATCTAAATAAACCTATAAAAGGTTAGTCAATATACTATTAGTGGATGATTTGTGACCCTAGTTTAGTCATCTACAAATTTTTAGAAGGATGATAAGAGGAATAGTTCATATTTTTTCATAGATTGGACAACAAAGAAATTTATACACAAGAATATTGATTTTGAGAGGACTCAAATCACTATTAGGTGGTATATTTGAAGAGCCCTAGATGAGGGAAATGTTGTGGGCTCTAGATTAGTAAAATAATTGACTGTGGTTGAGAAAATTGATGGCAGTACAAGTACAGTCGAAGGGTTTTTAGGTGACTGTCAAAGAAGAGCCCTAAGTCCTGTACTTGTGAAGGACAACAAGACTGGTAGAAGGGTAGGTATATTGGGACTAAGGACGTGTAGACTTTGAAGGACTAAAGTAGCAGTAAAGTGGGCTAGAAAACTAGCCCTAGGTCAATGTATTATAGAGGATTAAGTTAGTGAGAAGAAGGGAAACCTCCATAGCCTTAGACTTTTCATCTTTGAGCAGTAGTATGGAAAAAGTGGGTAGACTAAATACTTATTCACAAACAGAGTTATGAACAACTATTCAAAGACTCTAAGTGTTGCATACCTTGAAGGAAAAAGGAGGTAGCTAAAGGGAAAAGTTTTTTGAGCCGAGTTGAATGACCTAAAGGATTTGAGTTCATTGATAGAGGCAGATTGAGGAGTTACAGAATGGGAGGCAAGGGGATCTTTGAGATGTTTTCAAGACATGTGGACTGAAAGGGTTGTGTGTGGCCACCATCAACTAGTAGGTTAAGTGTTGTCTTGTTCAAGGTGGATTGGTTGTCAAAGTAATAACACCAAGTCCTAGTTGTATTCCTTATATCAGTGTGATTATAAAGGGCCATGATCCCTGGTATGGGAGCTCTAGCCTATTCTATTATAGTTTTTAATATAAGGAAGAAGGGTTTGAAAAAAATTAAAATTATCATGTGCACTAGTTGATTCCCTGTGTGTGTAGATTTTTTTCTGCAAAGTAGATGTATTGTGGCAATTGAGTGTGTTCGTATCAAAGATTCTAAGACCAAACCCAGAGTCTCATGTGTCATGGAAATTCAAAATATGCCTTGCTCACCTAAGAACTACATGTAACTCATCTTAGGCTACTCATGTCAAATCTCAACTCATCCCACTTAACAAGTTACTAAGGCAAGGCTCATCACATTAAACCATGATTTTAAAATAAATAAGCAACACAATTTACATCTTGACATGCCATAGTACTTGTCATGTCTTAGAATGCCTTAGCACTATGTGGAATGTGTTAAAATCCCCTACATTCCTTGGCATGCTTTGACACTCCTTATCACACCGTAGCACTTCCTGACATGCCTTGGTATTTGAACATACCTTGGTACTACCTAGCATATAACCTTGTCACTCCCTCCTTAACACAGCTAGAATGCATTGAAAATTTGTGTCACACACTCGTGTTCATTCATTTCCATGCATTTTGACCTAGTGCTTCCTTATGTTTCCCTGACACTCCCTTACACGCATTGGCACACCCTAGCACCTGGCACATCTTGGCCTACCCTAGCACTCTAGAATTCCTTGGCACTACCTAGCATACCTTGTCACTCTCTCCTTAGCACACCTAGAGCTTGTTGACACTCCCAGTCACAAACTATTATTCATTTATTTCCATGCATTTTGACCTAGTGATCCCTTGTGTTTCCCTAGCACTCCTTAGCACTCCTTGGCTCGTGTTGGTACACCCTAGCATCTATGACATCTTGGCATGTTTCCCTAGCTTCTAACATGCTTTAACACTACTTGGCATACCTTGTCACTCCCTCCTTAGCATAGTTGGAACTCACTAACATTTCTAATCACAAACTCTTCTTTGTTCATTTCCATGCATTTTTATGTAGTGCTCCCTTTTGTTTCCTTAGCACTCCCATCTAACACTTCCTTGCACGCGTTGACACATCCTGGCTGCATGCCACCCTAACCCTCTAGAATTCCTTAGCATTGCCAAGAATTCCTTGTCACTCCTCCTTAGAAAACTTGGAACTCACTGACACTCCCTGTCAAAACTCTTATTCATTCATTTCCATCCATTATGAGCTAGTGTTCCCCGATGTTTCCCTAGCACTCGCTAACACTCCTTGGTAAACAATGGCACACCTTGACACTTGACGTATCTTACCATGCTTTCCTAGAACTCTTTCATGCCTTGGCACTACCTAACATACCTTGTCACTCCCTCCTTTTCACACTTATAAGTTTCTAACACTCCCTATCACACACTCTTATTCATTCATTTCCTTGCAATTGAAACTAGTCCTCCCTTGTGTTTCACTAGAAATTCCTAGCATGTGTTGGCGCCACATCCTATAACCTCGCACATCTTGGCATGCCTTAGCACTTGGTATGTCTTGGCATGCCTAACATTCCTTGGAACTTTTCAGCATGTGTTAGAACTTCCTAGAATTCCATGCACACCTTGGCACTCCCTAGTTGTCATGCCTTCATAGATAGCCTTACTTCTTTTGCGACTTGGGAACCCAACCAAGTCATTGAAAAAAAAGTTTTGTGCCTAGCCCAAAGTCTCCCTTTGCCTAAAACCACTTTTTCCATCCCCTTATTGTAATCATATTCTTTCCTCTTGCAAGTCCTATTATTAAATTCTCCTAACACACTTCATCCATGGGGCACCTGGAATTCACTGACACTCCCTCGCAGAATCTCTTATTTGTTCATTTCCATGCACTTTCACCTAGCTCTCCCTTGTGATTCCCTAACACTCCCAAACACTCCTCAACATGCATTGACACTATATGTCATGTGTTAGCACGTCGTTTCATTCATTGGCACTCCCTAACACTCCTTAGCTTTCATGCCCTCATAACCACCCTTATTTATTTTATACTTGGGAACCCAACTAAGTCCTTCCTTAGCTACAACAACTTGACCAAGTTACATTTACTACAACTAGACTATGCCTTGTTCACCTAAGAATGGCCTCTAACTCATCTTAGGCTTCTCATGTCCAATCTTAACTCATCCCACTTAACAAGTTATCAAGTCAAGGGTCACATCCAACCGTGCCTATAAAACAACTAAGAAAAATATTTTACATGCTGACATGCCATAGCACCTGGCATGTCTAACAATCCCTTGGAACTACGTGGCACATATTAGCATCCCCTACATTCTTTGGCAAGCTTTCACACTCCCTATCACACCCTACCACTGCCTGACATACCCTAGCACTCTAGCATGCCTTGGCACTGCCTAGCATATAACCTTGTCACTCCCTCCTTACCACAATTGGAACTCGTTGACACTCCCTATCACACACTCTTATCCGTTCATTTCCATGCATTTTGAACTAGTTCTACCTTGTGTTACTGTGGCACTCCCTAAGACTCCTTGACACATTGGCACACCCTGGGACTTGGCACTTCTAAGTATGTCATCTTGGCACTCTAGCTTTCCTTGGCATTACCTAGCATACCTTGTCACTCCCTCCTTAGAACACCTAGAACTCGTTGACAATCCCTATCACGCACTCTTATTCATTGATTTCCATGCATTTGAAACTAATGCTCCCTTCTTTTTCCCTGGCACTCCATAACTCTCCCTAGCATGCATTGGCACACCCTAGCACCAGACACATCTTGGCATGTTTCCCTCACCTCTAGCATGCTTTAGCACTACCTAGCATGCCTTGGATCACTCCCTCCTTAGAACACCTAGAACTCACTAACACTTCTTGGCACAAACTCTTAATCATTCATTTGCATGCATTATTTTGACCTAGTGCTCCCTTGTGTTTCCTTAGCACTCCCTAACGCTTCCCAGCACATGTTGACACACTTTGGTACTTGGCACATCTTGGTCGCATGTTATTCTGGCACGCTACCATGACTTAGTGCTGCTTAGCATACCATGTCACTCCCCCCTTAACACACCTATAACTCGCTAACACTCCATGTCACACACTCTTATTCATTCATTTCCATGCATTTTGATGGCCTAGTGCTCCCTTGTGTTTCCCTAGCATTCGCTAACACTCAACACGCATTGGAACACCTTGGAACTTGTCACATCTTGGTATGCTTCCCTAGCACTCTAGCATGCCTTGGAACTTCCTAACATATATTGTCACTCCCTCATTATCACACTTGGAACTCATTGACACTTCATTTCCATCAATTTGAAACTAGTGCTCCCTTGTGTTTCCCTGACACCTGGCCCTAACACTCTCTAGCATGTGTTCACGCCACACCATAGCACTTGGCGCATCTTTGTAGGAATTAGCATCTTGCATGTCTTGGAATGCCTAATGTTCCTTATAACTATCTAACATGTATTAGTAATTCCTAGAATTCCATGGCACTCTGTAGCTGCCATGCCCTCGTAGATAACCTTACTTTTTTTGTGGCTTGGGAAACCAACCAAGGCATTGGAGAAACAATATTGTGGTGCCCAACCCAAAGTATCCCTTTGTTTGAAACTAATTTCTATAGTCCCTTATCACAACCATAGGCTTGCCTCAAAAAATTCCTATTATGAACATCTCCTAGCACACTTCGTCCCTGGGACACCTAGAATTCGCAAACACTCCTTATCACACACTCTTATTCGTTCATTTCCATGCATTTTGACCTAGTTCTCCCTTTTGATTCCCTAGCACTCCCTAACACTCCTTATTATGCATTGACATTGTCTGGCATGTGTTAGCATGCCTTTTCATTCCGTGGTAGGCCCTAACATTCCGTAGTTGTCTTGCCCACTTAACTACCCTTTCTTTTTTTGGGACTTAGGAACCCAACCAATTCCTTCCTCGACTACAACAACTTGATCAAGTTACAATTACTACAACTATACTATGCCTTATTCACCTAAGAACTAAATATAACTCATTTTAGACTACTCATGTATAACTTCCACTTATCCCACTTAACAAGTTACAAGTTTCCAAGTCAAGGCTCACGTCCAACTGTGGCCATAAAACAACTAAAAACCATAGTTTACATCTTGACATGCCATAACACTTTGCACGTATAACAATCCCTTAGAACTATGTGGCATGTGTTAATACCCCCAACATTCCTTGGCATGCCTTGACACTCCCTATCTCAACCTACCACTCCCTGACATGCCCTAACAAGTACAATCCTTCGTCTCCCAAGGTGAAAGAGAAAGGTTTTGTCCTGATAGTGACGACTCCTCCTGTCCTTTCTACAACTATCTTGACTGCCCCTACTATCTTGACGAATTTGACTCTAGACCTCAGTATGACTATTTATATGATCGTTTACGGGGCTTCCATAAATCATATATATGATCAACCACAACTCTAGTTAGCCACTACTCAACAATGCGTCCCTCACGTACTCTCTCTTCATTTGTTTACTTATCTTCTATTTTTAGTTGCATTTTCGATTTGGGGAAAGATTGGAATACAACAAAACATGCCCTCCTTGTATATATGTTACTAAAATAAATTATAATTTTGTGTGGCTAGGGTCATGTAGTAGATATCAACTTCTTCAATGAGTCCTAGAAGTCACATCCCTTGGGTAGGTGACTTCAACAACAAACTGAATCTACTTTCCATTGCAGCTTAATAATTGGCCATGGTTAGCTGGTCAAGGAAAAAGGGTATTGTAGGAAAGTCTTGTGCATTCTTTATAGAATGATTAGATCCATAGATCAAATTCCATTTGTACATGTTGATGTAGAACTTTGATGATGATGATAAAAATTTCTTGAAGTCAAAACTTAAAAAGTGTATTGAGCTTAGTTAGCCTAATATGGGAGTGCCAACATTTTGCTAAAGTTCATGATTCTAACAAATAAAAGACAACATATGAATATCCAAGGTGAATTTTGAATCCATTATTTGAAGATGTATATGAAGACACCAAGTATGTTCATGAATCTAAAAATAATATTGCAAAAGTTTACAATTCTAAATCGATTGTAGGATAACCATTTTTGAGATTGAATATTGCATTTATAAGCAGTGAAATCATCATAAATTTCCCTAGGAGTGCCAATCTTGTCCATGGTAATTTGTTGAATCTTCTCATCAATCTTAAATGTTATATAACAATGGGCTCTCTTTCTCTTCATCTCCAAAAATGTGCTATTGTTCTCTGTTTATAGTTAGGTTCTTTTCAGACCCTATAGTACAATAAGTTCCTGATTATTTTGTGTGGTCCTAACGTTTGGCCAAAATGTTTGATTGGTCTCATTTTCATATGTTGTTTGAGATGACAATCTTATAAGTAAATCATAATGGAGGGGCATATATGAATAATTTGTTGTAAAGATGCTAGAATGTTTCTACAATGAATAACTAGTGGTTGGTTATTATAGTGGTGAAAGATGAATTGAAGAAATATTATTTTTTCATTGGAGCATCCACTTCAAGTAGAAAAATAAAGTGTTAGAAAATTATATATTACAGAGAAATGTTACACATAAAATATTGTGGAAACACAAACACAAAAAGCATAAAACAAGAGAGACACATATATATGTGGTTCACCCAATTTGGGCTATGTCCACAAAGAAATAGTCAGTCCTTCATTTATATTATCGAGCAAAATGAAGAGATACAACCTACAATAGATATGTTGTAATTTCCTCTTCACTCTCACGCAATCTCCTCTCCCTTTCTAGCTCAAAATACACATACATAGCCACAATACAATTCCCTCATATATAGCGAGGGGTTGCATTCTAGGGAAAAAACCCTAAATTAAACATAACTTCTACCATCATATCATCCATCTAATGAAAAACTCATATTGACCATGAAATTATGATATTTTACAAGTCAATTTTACATCTATTTTTAGCTTCGGGGGCGCTATCCCTGAACCCCTAGGACCCCCGCAGGGGGGACAAGTCCCCCCCGCATGGAGGGGTGTACAATATTCCTGGGGTATACATCTGGCTTAAACAAATACCTCTGAATCAAGAAGATAATCATACTCTACACCCACTAATCTCCCACTTTGAGATTGATTATATCAACTCCATCTCTACTTCATTTCTTGGACAATGACACCACTTTGATCCTAGTTATTTCTCATCTTTATCATCATACTTGAATACTAATTGAAACTGAGCAAAATCTCAAGTTCTCCCTTGTTACAACTTTGGTTAGCATACCTGCAATATTATGGCTAGTGTGTATATTTTCTAGCTTCAACTGTCTATCTTCCAACATTGATCATATGAAATGGTACTTGAGTTGTATATGTTTAGTCTTGGAATGAAATGTTGACTTATTTGCAAGATAAATGGTACTTTGGTTGTCACTGTATAACCTTACCATCTCTTGCTTCTTACCCAATTCATCCATAAACCTTTGTAAGCAAAACATTTCTTTACTAGCCTATGTAGTAGCAACATACTCTGCTTTCATTGTTGAAAGTACAACAACAATCTGCATTTTTTAAACCCAACTGACAGTTGTTCCACCTACAGTAGACACATACCCTATGGTGTTCCTCTTGTTATCTCTATCACCTACTATATCTGCATCAACATATCCCTATAGCACAATATTTGAACCACCAAAGCATAATGCCTGATTTGTGGTACCTCTCAAGTACTTGAGAATCCATTTTATTGCCATCCAATGTTATTTTCCTGGATTTTTCATGTACCTTCTTACAACTCTCACTGCATGTGCAATATCAGGCCTTATGTAGACCATTGCATACATTAAACTTCTAACTGTTGATGCATATGGAACTTTAGACATATAATCCATCTCTTCTTTAGTCTTGGGACACATCTCCTTACTTAGTTTGAAATGGATAGCCAAAGGTGTAATAACTATTTTTGCATTATGCATATTAAATCTTTCCAACCTTTCCAACACATTTTGTCTATACTCACTCTCAGACAATGTTAATTTGTGATTTTTCTTGTCTCTAGTTATTCTCATACCAAGGAATTTTTTCGGAGCACCCAAATCCTTCATTGCAAATGAATTTTCCAATTCTTCTTTGAGCACATTTATTTCCTGCATGTTAGACCCTACAACAATCATGTCGTCTACATATAATAACAATATAATATAGTTTCCATCATTTTTCCTTTTGAGATAAACACAATGATCAAAGTGACATTTAGTATAACCTTGTTTAGACATAAACCTGTCAAATTTTACATACCACTACCTTGGAGCATGTTTTAGGCCATACAATCTCTTCTTCAACCTACACACTAGTTTCTCCTTCCCTTTAACCTCATACCCTTGTGGTTGTTGAAAATAGATCTCTTCCTCCAAATCCCCATGGAGAAAAGTCGTCTTTACATCTAACTGCTCAATATGCAAATATTTTGTTGTTATTAGACTTCAAATAGTTCTGATTGAAGTCATTTTAACAACAGAAGAAAATATTTCATCAAATTCTATACCTTTATTTTGTGAAAAATCCTTCACCACAAGTATAGATTTATACCCTTTTCTACCTCCATATTCTTCCTTCAACCTGTAAACCCATTTATTCTGCAATTTTTTTTTACCTAGAGACAACCTGACTAAGTCCCAAGTTTGGTTATGTACCAAGGAGTCCATCTCTTATTTCATGGCTAGCCCCCACTTATTCCTAGTTTCAACCTGAATTGTTTCTTCATAATATTTTTGTTCACCATAATCAATCAATAATACATAATATAATGAAGGAGAGTATCGTTTAGGAGGCCTACTTATCCTGGTAGATATTCTAACACCACTTTCAAGTGTTTGAGGTTCCTAATACTTTTTTGTTGTTGTCATTGTTGTTATTGTTGTGGTTGTTGATCATTATGATTTTCAAACACCTTACTTTTTATGTGATCTCATCGAGCACTGTGTATTCTTTTTTTTCTTTTTCATGTTTCTTTTCCTGCATCTGATCCTTATACAAGACCTTTTCTTTGAATATGACATCTCTACTCCTAATGATTTTGTGATCTTCATAATCATATAAGCAATAACCAAAATCATTAACACCATATCCAATAAAGGTACATTTCTTTGATTTTGCCTCAAGCTTTGTTCTATTTTCTTTATTAATGTGTACAAAGGCTTCACAATCGAAAGTATTTAAAAATGAGTAGCTTACCTTTTTACCTATCCATGCCTTATCTGGAATACCACCATCCAAGGAACTTGAAGACCGTATGTTTATTAGATAAACAGCAGTATCTACAACATCTTCCCATTGAAAATTGTAAAGGTAATCCTACATGAAATCTCATGCACCTTGCACGCTCCATGATTGTCCTATTCATCCTTTTTGACACGCCATTTTCCTATGGTGTTCCTGGAATTGTCTTTTCTCTATGAATTCCATGCTCTAAACAATACTTTCAAACTCTTTGCTATAATATTATCCTCCATTTTTTTATTTAAAACACTTCGACTTCTTTCTTGTCTCATTCTCAACCAAATCTTTCCAATTCTTGAAAGTATCAAATGCATCAGATTTATTCTGAATATAATAAATCCAGGTTTTTCTAGTTGCATCATCAATAAAAGTAATATAATAACAATATCCACCGACAGATGATACCTGAACAAGTCCCCCTAAATCTATATGCACAAGATCTTAATTTTCACGCTTCTTTTCTTTCCCAACTCTGAGAAATTTGACGCGCTTCTGTTTTCCATAAACACAATTCTCACATAAATCCAAATCAACATGCTTCAAACCTAGCAACAAATTTCTAGAGTGGAGAATCTGCATCCCCTTCTCACTCATGTGCTAGAGCCTATGATGCCACAATGTTGTATCTACTCCTGTGGAGATTAAAGCATTAACAGATTTAGATATACAATGTACCAACTTTTTCTCTGTTTGTTATTACTAGTGCTCCTTTAATGACCTTCCAAGCTTTATCTATAAAAGTAGTTACACAGTGTTCACCTCCCAACTGCCCTGTTGAAATTATGTTTTTCTTTAGATATGGAACATGCCTTACCTCCTTCAATAGCCATTGGTTTCCATTATGTTGTTTTATAAAAACTTTACCCATTCCAATGATTTTACAGGGTTTATCATCACCCAAACAAACCTATCCAAAATCTCCTTGAACATAATAATGAAAATGTTTCCTATCAAGGGTGGCATTTAATGAGGCTCCTGAATCTACCACCCAGGTATCAATAATATTTTCTAATGAAAGGATCAAAGCATCTTGAAACACATCAAGAGTTGCATTTGTTTCATGATTGTTATCTTGTTATGTGTCTCCTTATTTTCCTTTCCGAGACTTACATTATTTCTTCAGGTGTCCTGTCTTCCCTCATTTCCAACACATTATCCCCCGTTTGGACTTGCATCTGCCTTTCCTTGACTTACTGTGATATCCTGGGATCTTTCTTCTTTCCATTTTTCGTCCCCTAGTATCTGTAGTCGAAGCATTACTCGATGTCTTACCGGAGCTTTTCCATTGCATTTCCTCATAAGAATGGTACCAAAAACATCATTAAACTTTAAAGTACTAGATTCAGAGATAGAGTTACTAATAAACATAACTAAACCATTCCAACTTTCTGGCAATGAACACAAAAATAACAGAGTGCTAACTTCATCATCAAAATTTACCCCTACAGAACTTAGTTAACTGGTAACCGTATTAAATTCATTTAAATGATCAGCAACAGTTCCACCTTCTGACATCTTCATATTAAATAAATTCTTCATAATAAATACCTTGTTTGAGGCCGAGGGTTTTTCATATAGTTTAGCCAATGTCGTCATTAAATCCTATGAGGTCATTTCCTTTGAAATGTTAAAGGCTACTGACGCCTCTAAGCATAGTCGTATTGTTCCAAGTGCCTTTCTGTTGAGAATATCCCATTATGTGTTTGTCATACTCATCGGCTTCTTTGTTTTTCCACTCAATGGTAGGTACAAATATTTCTAATACAAATAATCTTCCATTTGGATCTTCCATAGCTAATAATTTTGGCCGTTAAATTTTTCAACCCTAAACCTACCATCATCTGCCATTGCTCCCACTCAAACCAGGAACCCTTCTCTCCTGAGAGAGAGAGAGAGAGAGAGAGAGAGAGAGAGCGAGAGCGAGAGCGAGGGGGGAGGGGAGGGGGGGGGAGGGAGGGGGGAGGGAGGGGAGAGAGCGAGGGAGGGGGGGAGAGAGAGAGAGAGGAGAGAGAGAGAGAAAGAGAGAGAGAGAGGGGAGGGGAGGAAGGGAGCACGAGGGAGGGAGGGATGCAAATAGAGATGAAAAAGTGGAAACAAACATGGGTGTAATAGTAGGCGCAAAAGTTTGCGCAAATTGTGGTGAAACAAAAGTGGATGCAACAACGGATGAAAAAAACGACACAAACTTGGGTGCAAAAAGGAGGCAAAATTATATGCAAAATAAGATGCAAAAAGGGATGTAAACATGGACGTAAACATGGGTACGATAGTGGACACGAAATTAGATGCAAAAGTGGATGCAACATAACTAGATGCAAAAGTAAATGCAAAACTTGATGCAAAACCTGATGTAAAGGTGGATTCAAAAACACACACAAATTTTGATGCAAACTTGGACACAAAAGAGAATTCAAAAGTGGAAGCAAATGTGGGTGCAACAGCAGGTGCAAAACAAGGCACAAATTGTGGCGCAACAAAAGTGGATGCAACAACAGACACAAAAAAATATGTAAACTTGGATGCAAAACAAGATGCCAAAAGGGATGCAATAGCATACACAAACATGGATGCAACAGTGGACACAAAATTGAATGCAATGGAAGTAGATGAAAAAGTAATAGCAAAACCCGATGCATAAACCCAAAACAAAATTGGTTGCAAAAGGAGATGTAATATGTGATCCAAATTTTCATGCAAAAGCGGAAACAAAAGTGGGAACAATAGTAGGCGCAAAACAAGGCATAAATTGTGGCGCAACAAAAGAAGATGTAAAAGTGGACGAAATGATAAAGTCAAAAAATAAGCAAAATTTGATGCAAAATAAGATGGAAAAGTGGACGCAAACATGGGTGCAACAATGGATGCAAAATTGGACGCAACATAATTCGATGCAAAAGTAGATCCAAATCGAGGTGCAAAACCCAATGAAAAACTTGACGCAAAAGTGGATACAAAAATGGATGCAAAAATGGATGCAAAATTCGATGCAAATTAGGATGCAAATGAGAATACAAACATGGATGAAAAATTAGAAGAAAAAGTGGGTGCAAAGGTAGCTGCCAAACTAGGCGCAAATTGTGGCACAGAAAAAGTGGATGCAATAGTGGACACAATAATGGATGCAAAATTAGATGCAAAACTAGACACAAACCTCGATGCAAAAAATGATGCAAAATGGATGCAAAAAATGATGCAAAAGATGATGCAAAAAATGATACAAGTGTAGGCGCAAAAAATGGATGCAATAGAGGATGGAAAAGTAGGTGAAACAAAATTAGGTTCCAAACTTGACTCAAAACCTACCACAAAACCTGGTGCAAAGGATGGCACAAACCATGGAGCAAAAAATTGTGCAAAACCAAGTGCAACACCTAGTGATAAACTTGGTGCAAAATCTGGTGCAAATTTTACATCAATTTTTTGCACCATATTTGATAAATGGACACAAATATCATCAAAAATGTGCTCTAGGTGCAAAATCGGAATAAATGGATTATAATCACAGGGTTTTGTTGTAGTGTTATTTTAGTTTTGTTAATGCAATGTTTCCACTTAATTCAATGCTTTGTTAGTCCATGTTTAATCACTAACACCACTCATTATTGTTGGACATTGGATAAACCAACACGTGTGTTTTGCGACATGGACTAACCTCCTCTCGAGGATCCTTATCTCTGGTGATGTGATCGTTGACTAACACCTACGGGTTTTGGTCTAACGACAATCGTGATTCCCAACAAGTGGTATCAGAGTGTAGGTCATGAGTTCGATACACACTCGGGTGGCATTGGGGGGGCTATTGTTGGACATTGGATAAACCAACACTCCCCGTGTGTTACGTGACCTGGACTAACCGCCTCTTGTGGATCCTTATCTCTGGCGATGCGATTGTTGACTAACACCTGTGGGTTTGGGTTTAACAGAAATCATGATTCCCAATAATTGTTTGTAAATTTCCTTGTAGGAAGAAACGAGATAGAAGGAAGCTGGATTTGAGACTCATGCTATCAAACTTACCATAAAGTTTTGGTTCGAGTGGAGGCGAGGGTTGGTCCTCAACCTCCCGATGCATGTTCCCTGGTCTGGTTATGTTCATGAGGATCCCTCATTGGGGTTTAAATTTTTAATTGAGATAGTGAGAAGTGAATGTGTTGTCCTGCAAGGGTGATGGAGGAAGCAACGAAGATCCTTGGTCATTCTATTCTGTGCATCATCATTTAAAACCTTGAATTTTTGTGTGTTGGAAAGGGTATCAATTGTTTCTCACAAACCATAGATTCAAGTTATTTTCTCACCATGTTTGGTTATTTTCTTTATTTGTAGCATTGTGTATGGCTATGATGTGTTATGATTTATGTCGTTATGTCTGGAATTTCAGTCTGGTCTGTGGATATGGCTTGGGGTGGCTTGTCAACCTATTAATATCTATTGTTTTGAGGCTCCTTGAAATGTTTAAATATTGGGAAAGTGGGTATTTTCTGGTTTAATGTATTTGGCAGTCATTCCATGAAGTCTATAGCGAGGTTGGCAAGGCCCTTGTGGGTTGAGTTTCATAGTTTCTTGCGTCCCATAGGAGTTTGGGGTTCTATTTTTAATATGTGTCTATTATTTTACTTAATTGTATCAAAGGTGAGTCCTTCATAAAGGTTGGCATGCTCCCTATTTCCCTCTTCAGGGCTTCTTTTGAGCCTAAGTTTTGTGTATTGAGTTTCGGGATAATATAGTGGGTTGATGTCCTACTCCTTGTGAAGGTGGGTCTGGGTTTTTCTCTTGTTTCTTTACAGCAATAGGAATTCATAGTAGTTGCTCCAAGTTTTCCCCCAGGATCCTATTTATGCCACCAAGATAGAGAATGCAGTGTAGACAAGAGGGAGGTGGCAGTGCTCTGCAAGGTCAGAGAGGAGCGAGACTCTTTGCTCACAACTCAGCTACCACTTACTTCATTGTTCCGCCAGATACAAGGAAGGAAATTAGCAAGCTTGAGAATCAAGCGAGTGTTGAAATACAATCCCATTTTGACTATGAACTCATGGAGGACATGTTAGCATGGGTTCCTGACCCTGGACACACTAGGGGCAGGAAGAAACAATAATTTATTTCTATGACTCTGCACTAGAAATTGAAGGCCTTGTTGGGCCTGGTCTTGAAAGATAACCAAGTGAAGCAATATAGTGTCTTTTCCACCTTGGAATACATTAATAGGATGCTTAGAAACCAACACTTCTCACTAGATAGGTTTGAATCTTGTTTTGCACGTGGAAGGTCATATTTCTTGTGAGTCAGATAGTGGTGACTTGATGGATCCTTCGGGCTCAAGTGTGAGGACTCCTATGACAATCTCCTCTTCGAACAATGAAAATTGATTCAGTTGGGTGGCTTACGTGGTTGTCTTCGACCCGATCAGGAGGGGTCTTGTCTTTTTTGTTGGTCTCAATTTTTGTCTATTTACTTTTTGGTTTCGGAATTCCAGTTTTAGTTTTGTTGTTTAGGACTCAACTGAGGCATTTATGTTAGTTATATTTTGTTGATATACTTGTCAGGTATGTATTATGTTGTGGTTTAATGGAATCAATGCCATCCATCATGAAAATATGTGTATGTGAACCTTTGTATTTAGGCTTGTATGAGGTTTTTTCAATCCCAATTTCGCCAGTTGAAGTGTTTTGTGTTTTGAGGAGGATCAATTTCCTCAAGAAGAAATATGGAAAAATTATGCATCTCTACTTTTTTGAGTAATATAAACCTCTAATTTATAAAAAAGCAAAAACAAAAACAAAACAAAACAATGTTATGTATTTTATATTTTACATGAATGTAACACAATTTTGAACAAAAACAAAATAAATGAATGATTAAGGTTATTTCTGTTTTACTGGAAAAAATATTACATCACATATACTAATCACAAATTAAATATTTTGTCATTATTTCTACAATAGTGTTAGTATTTATACAAACATGATATCACATACTTCAAAAATTAAATTTAAATAATTTTTAGAAAACTTAAGACTCCTCTTAATAAGAATTAGAAAATTAGATTATTTTTATTTTATTAAAAAAAATAATACATCAAAATACACTAATCACAAATTGAAAATTTTGTCATTACTTTCACAATAGTGTGTATTATTTATACAAAACATAATCTCACATATTTCAAAAACTAAATTTAAATGAATTAATAGGAAACTTCTAATAAATTTCTTGTAATAAGAATTGGAAAATTATAATATGGTTAGTATTACATTGTTAGTAAACTAGAAATGTGGTAAGGTACTAATAGTTATTCAATTATTATTTTACATCCAAAATGTTATTATTAATGATAATATTTGATATTAAAAACACTTCAATCAATTTATTACAAGAATCGAAAAATAATAGTATTGATAGAAAGCAAAACCACTTATTCGGAGTGAAAAGTACCATACATTCCACTCAAAATTGATCCAACTCCCCTTGCCATTTGAAATAGTTTGGTGAATATTACACTCAAACACATGCATTATTGTCAATATATCTCTTGTTTTTTAAGTCTCATTTTTCTATTTTGGTTATTTTTGAAAATTAGTATAAATTGCATTATATCACTAGGCTTTAGGTCATAAAAACATACCAACACCATGTATCATCATATGTTACAATAGGAGACATTCCTAAAAAAAAACCTTCTCAAAAGTAAAACCATCATAGAAATTTTATTTTAACCTCAATATTCTATTTATAAAATAACATCAGCATTCCATTTATAAATAAGAAAAGTAGTCAACATGAAACAACCAATAGAAAAATCCTAGAAATAAACAAAACACAAAAAATTATACAATTTAAAAATCACCTAAAAATTTAAAATGCCTAGGGAGAAGGAGAGAGATAACCTTGCAAGTTTCTTATATAAAAGTAAAACCACTTGATTCATGTTGTGCTCCTAGGTTAGAGCAAGGAAAATCCTTACAATTAACACTTTTGGAACTTGGATGTTGCAAAAAATATTTTGACATTTGTGAAGCCTTGGACAATAGGGGTTTGGGTTGAATAGAAGTATATGGTAATGGCAGAAGTGTCCTCAGACACATAATTTTATTAATCAGGAAAAGAAATTACATAAGAAAATTTGCAAGAGTTTACACCCGAACATTCCAACACTCTTGCAATCAGGTGAATGAGCTATATATAAGCTCAATGTCCTAACCTATTCTAGTTATGGATCACTTATTGAATTAACAGGTGTCCATTTACAATAAATGCAATTCTAACAAATCTACTAACTATATTCCTATGGAGCCTAAGATACGACACTTTTCTAGATGTCATATCTTTTACAACAATATTCTATTTCTAAGTGTCTCCAATATTTAATTAAATATTCTAAATAAATAAATATTCTATCCTAACTTTGTGAACTATGAAGTATTTATTTTGGATCATCTAACATATAGCAATGGACTTTTTCACATAATATTGACTATAAAACACGCTCTCTTCTTTGTATGGATTCTACGTTATCATAATTGCGCATTGTTTGCTCTCTGCATTCTAATATTTTTCGAAGAAATCCCAAGCACCCAACAATCAACATCACAAACATATCAACCATGGCCAACAAAAGACAAACCAATGCCTATTGAAAAGAATGCAATGCCAAAAAGTCTTTGGAAATTTGGTTGTGGGTTTTGTAATAATGCGCTTATTACTATAATGGATAAATTGCACCAACATAATCAAAAGGTTGTATATACCCTCGCCATAAAATATCACTAACAAAAGGGTTGCACATCCAAGGTAGCATTTAATTCAAATTGAAAAGGAAAGAAAATAACAATGAAAGATCAAAAACCAGTCTCCAAGTCATTCCCACTTAATCCACAACCATCTCTACCACTAATACAACCTAGTGGTCATAGTATTGTTCATCGTCATGGTCTTCCACAACACAACCATCTTTGAAATTATGAGAATGTAGAAATATGCACGGGTATATTAAAAGGTTTGTCTTTGCAATGACATAACATTCAATGTAGTAGCTAATGCAATCTGGTGATTAATATTATTCATCGTCATGGTCTTCCACAATTCAACCATCTAGTAGCTAATGCAACCTAGTGATTAATATTATTCGTCGTCATGGTCTTCCACAATTCAACCATCTTTGGAATTACGAGAATGTAAAAATATTGATGTGTCAATTGGAAGGCTTATTTTTGGAAATGGCATAATATTCAATGTAGTAATCTCCTTATGGAAAGGCCACAGAAAGGAAGTGATAATTTAACTACTAATGTACCCAAACTATACACACCCATTACCTTTTACCTTTGAAAAAATGAGGACTTACTTTTCACATTAAATAATGTACCCAAACTATACACACCCATTACCTTTTACCTTTGAAAAAATGAGGACTTACTTTTCACATTAAATAAGGCTCTCATAGAACTCAGACTTCATTACATATTAGATAAAGTTGGAAGAATTGTTTTGTTCATTTGCCAACTAGGGAAATGTTACTGATATACATTGTTTTACTTTCATTATTAAAGCTGAAAAAAATAATGTGTATTTTTATATGGATTATTACTATTATTTGGAATTTTAATTTCATTAAAATTGGAAAAATTTATTTGTATTTCAACATTCAAATTTCAAAAATAATGTGTATTTTTATATGGATTATTACTGTTATTTGGAATTCTAATTTCATTAAAATTAGAAAAAAATATTTGTATTTCAATATTCAAATTTCTATTGTTAAACATCCTTTTTTCTATATATATGTGACTAGTTCATTAGAATCTGAAAAAAATTGGAGTGTTTTTTCATTCATTTTATAAAAATTGTGTTTAATAAAATTGTTGTCTTTTACCTCAACAAGACTTTTTTTTTATGTAATATTCCTTTTTATTTAATTGGTTAAATTTTCTTAAACTTTTTCACAAAGGAATACACCATGGAAGATTACCAGAAAGAGTCCTTAAATAAATCTTGCAATTGCAACCCAAAAATTGAAGAGAAAATACTACAAATCTTAGCTAATTTTATTTATTTTATACGAAGAAGGAGATTACATCAATAATTTGTCGAAACACCTGATAGATGAATTAGATAGAAATCCTTAGCTCGTAGCTCCCTTATTTTTGCAACTCGAATCCTCCAACGAACCTTCTAAATAAACCAACTCGGCCTCCCAGATTGGTCAATTTGGCCTTCTCTTGAATCTGGAAATTTGACCTCCTTGAATAGTCAATTTGGCCTCTCATGCAAAACAAAATGATCAGCTAGGGTGGCTTTACAACCGTCAAAACTGAATACAACCAACTAAGGTGTATATCTCAACACCAAATCTGGGAAATATATTGAAGTCTTCTCCTTCACACCATAAACTACTTGATCTCTTGGAACAATTATCAAAATTTTAATACTCATTCATATCCAAAATGAACTTCAATCATCTCTTTTTATAATTTATCCTCTTTAAATACCATGGGTCATTGAAATACCATGGGTCATCAAAATACCATGGGTCATCAAAATACCATGGATTTTCTCTTTATGACCTTTATTAATTTAATTATTCATTTCACCTTTTAATGTTGTTTTTTCTCTCTAAGTGAAAGAGAACAATTAAATTGATCCTCTTTGAAAGTGATGTGTAAACAGTTGTGGATATTCCATTAGACAACTTGTCACAACATATCTAATAAAATTATACTTAAAAATACAAAAGCTACATTATTGCAGTTTTATTTCTCTTTAGATTTAAAGATTCGTAGATCACTATGCCAATTAAAATTATGCAGAAAATAGAGAACGCGGAAATAAAAAATCACAAACACATTTGACACATAAGATGACCTAGAAAACCCTTTCGAGAGAAAAACTCGGCTAGAAGGAGAGGTTTCTCTTCTCCCTTTCTCTGAATGGAAATATGGTTGCGTATACAAATAAGTATGGCTTGTGGCCCATGGGCTACTACATTGCAAAAATCCTCTCTGTGTGCTCTATATCTTATCCCTCTTGGATACTTTTTCTTAGCTATAGAACAAATGCACTCGAAAGAATGGAACCCCTTTTCCTCCTAGCGACTCGATTATAACACAGCTTGATATCCTACTAGTGGTTAGGTTTGACTACCTCAACTCTTAATCAGAGTAATATAGACTCTTCTAGAGTCTTCTTCAACACAATCATGTGGCTAGCCTATTTTTAATGAATAATGGGGGCTAATATTTCATCCTCTTGAATTATGGTGGTGAAAACAAGTAGGTCAACTTCTGAGTGGCATAAATTTTGCATATGGACTTGGATTGGTGTGATTCTTACACTATTGAAAAGGTGTTTGTGGATAGAATAGGAAAAAAATGTGCAATGCGAAAGAGGCTAAAGTTTTTCCCCCAAAAAATGTTGTTTGTTGCCTCAAAATGCTCCCAAAAGGTTTTTAGACCTCAATTTGTCAAACTGGGTCCCATTGGTAAAAAGGGTCCTATGAGTTGATTCCTCCACTTTTTCTACTATGAAAGAATAAAGATAAATTAAAAACAATATAATGATACAATTTAGATCACAACTCCCCATTTTCAGAGTATTTTGGTCCCCATAAGCTTATATTGAATGAGGTAAGGAATTTTTTCCTCCACCTTCTCTTAGGTGTACCATTTAGTTTTCCTAGAAAGTTGTCCTTTCAACCCAATTTGCCAAATGTCATGCTACCCCTTTCTTGTAGTTATGGAACTCTTATATAAAATTGTGTTTTCCTTCAAAACTAACTAAGCATATGGTGTCACATCCTCCATAGAAGGTAGGACCTATTCCTTTTCCTGATCGAACATGAAAGGCTTATAGAGTTTTAAATTCTCTACATTCACAACTGAGTAAATGCACATATATGGTGGTAAATTGAGTCGATGGGAATTATCACCCACATTTTCTAGTATCTCAAAGGGACCATATAGCAAAGCCTTGATTTTCTTACCAGGCCCTTTGAACAATTTCTTTGTTCTATGTTGATCATGCCTAACCTTATATTTCTTTTGTGACTTCTACAGTGTATCTTGTACATGTATATGGATCTTCTTGAACTTCTCTATAAAATTTTGAGCCCTCAAGGTGTCTCCTGTAAAATATTCCCTCACTCCTTGTTGCCCATATTCCATGTCCAAAGGTGAAGGCAGAAAATATCTGAAACAAGTTTCAAATGGGAACTTTCCAATAGAAGTGTGAACTACTCAATTGTAAGAATGTTGTATGTATACTAAATTTTCATCCCACGTCTTCAGATGGTTCTAGTTGTATCCCCTCGGAAGTTGCACCAAAGTGCTATTGACTACTTTTGTCTTCCAATCCATCTGTGGATGGAATGCTATAGATCTCTTCAATTTTGTGTCCATCTTCTCTACAATGGAGTCTAGAATGCATTGAGAAATATTATATCCCTATCTAAAATGATTCTCCTTGGTATCCCAAATTTCACACAAGCCTATCCAAAGAACAAGTTTTCTACGTCTTTCCCACTGATATTATTTTTACAAGGCATTCGAACACACATCTTGTTGAACCTTTCAACTACCACAAGTAGGTTGTCAAGTCCCTTCCAAGTTGTTTGTAAACCTCCCACAAATTCCATGGAAATCCTCTCCCAAGGACGATTTGGTATAAGTAAGGGATCATATAGACCATGTTTCTTGTTGCTATGCTTGATGGTACAAAAAACACACATTCTCTTATGAACCTAGTTGCCTACTCTTGCATCTTGGGCCAATACACGTGCCTCTACAAGTTAGCCATTGTCTTCCCTACTCCAAAGTTCCCTGCAAACTTAGAGGTGTGAGCCTCTCTAATCATATGTAATTACTCATCATTAGGAACACATAAATTATTTGACTTGTAGATCAACCCATCCTAGAGATTGTATTCAATGGTGTTATCACCATTGTGCACGTGAATCTGACTCTACAACTATTGAAACACCTCCCTGAAGTCCTCATCCTTTGAATATGCCTCTTTGTATGTATCATGGTCAAATAGGTCCATGTGCATCAAAGTTACAAAAGTTGTGATATTTGATGTGGATAGCCTTAAAAGCATGTTGGCCAATTTTTTTGTGTTTCCCTTCATGTTTGATCACCAAATGAAATTGTTGTAGAAATCCCATCCACTTGCAATGCTTGGAGTTTTGTAGCTTACTTTGGGCCTCCAGGTATTGTAGTGGTTGGTGATATATGTAGATTATTGTCTTCTTTCCCATCAAATAGTGATTCCACTTCTTCGTAGTTTTCACTAGGGCATAGATATCCTTGTCGTAGGTAGTGTAGTTAATAATTTCCCATGAAATACTTCATAATGGTAGCATATAGGCCTTCTTGTGTCAACACCACTCCCATATCATACCAACTTGAATATGTCTCCACTTCAAAGGGCTACGGCAAGTTTGGTAATACTCAAAATGGTGCTTAATTAATCTTCTTTAGCTCCTCAAAGGCCCCTTGTTAACCCTTTTCCCATTGGAAACTCTTGTGACATGTTATTATAGTGTGTATTGGTGTGTTGAAAATGCAACAAGAAAATCTATTTTTCACTTTGCCTTGGTCAAACTGTTGGACACCTAATCCTAAATGGGTTAGTGTGGAAGCTGAATAGACAAAGTAGTCCAAGAGACCTTGGGATGTGGAACCCAACGGTCACATAATGTACTATAAATGTATATCTCTTGTTAATAAAAATTGTACTCTCATGATTTATCATTCAGATTATTCTTGCTCCCATGTGTGTTTAACATGGTAGCAGAGCAGGCGTATTCCTACCCTGCATAATTAATTTGAGTCATTTGTTTTATGGCCTTTCTGTACAGTTTATTTCTGCCATGAACTTCATGAATATTTTCTCATGAATATTTATTCAGCTAAATTTTAGCTGCAACCTGTTAACCGCTGCTGGTGTCTGCTCTCCATATAGAAGCGCCTCCATATTCCTTTACCTGCGCTCTCTATCTGCCAGAAGGCGACTGTCCATAAAGTTTTATGTTCTGACATGGCAAAACTGGCACCTTCTGCGTTCTTCTGAACGTTGTATACACCACGAAGGATTCATCCTCGGCTGAAATCCTTCGCTCATCTGCAGCCTCCAGTCCTTCCGTTTCATCTACAGGAAAACGAACTATTCTTGTTAGTGCGCCTTACTCCGCCCTGACCTTCGTATAAAAATAAAAATAAAAAGGTTGAATTTCCTACCGTAATAGACCCGCCAGTTCCCAGAGGTTCTATTGCCCTTTCAATGTTTTCTCGGCACTTTTGTTGAAGGATGTTCCTGAGGAGGAAAGCTTAAGGGGGGTAGCTGTTTTTAGTATTAAAAGCTCACAATGCCTTGAATGCGAAAGGTTATTCTGTGCTCAATGTCGTGCACCATGGCATGCGGGTTTGGATTGCGCCGACTTGGAGAAACTGTCCCCTTCCGAGAAGGACAAAGATGATTTGATGCTATTTAGGCTCGCCAAAGAGAAAGAATGGCAACGGTGTGAGAAATGTGGACAAGTTGTTAAAAAAAAAACGTCTGGATGTTGTCACATGATTTGCAGATGTGGTTTCAAGTTTTGTTATAAATGTGGATCAGAATTGAAGAAAATGGTGAACCCGACATGAGAACTAAACTGTAGACGATCGGGCATATGAGGGCTTCGTAGTGTGGTTCCTAACAAGGGCATCTTCTGGAGCAGCTCAAGGCGACTCTTCAATTCAGAAATGGTTCACAACTCAGAAACATTCTCTCTACATTCATATAACTGTCAGTTCTGTGATTCTGAGTGTAATGCACATTCCAGCAATCTGAAAATAAAGGCTTGGGTATTTTTAAAACCTGTCAACTCTGCAAAACCTACTTTCCATTGATTTCTCTATTGAACCTGTCAGTTATAGACATAACATTTTTCTGCTTCACTGGGCAGTTGCAGATTTGTCCGTTGTCCGACGAATTTGTTTTTTTAGGCTTGGCCGCAGCTTTAGAGGACACCTTCAACTCATCTGAGAGCTTGTATGAACCCTTAACCTTGGTAATCTTGTCGATTTTAGATAACTTTTGGAGTTAAACCAACTGTAATTTCTCATCATTTCCAGGGAGAACAACTTTATATTTTGCACCAATAAATTTAGAAAGCTTGAACTGACTCGAACCCGTCCTCTCCTTCAAAGTTGAAATTGCTTATATGATCATCAGTAAATACATAGGGTGAGAAGGAGCCTGTTTCGAGCCCTTGGCAGCTCGGGGCTTCATGTCCTTGGGTGCCTTTGCCTTGGCCTTGACAGCAGGAGCAGGAGCAACTTTCGCCACATACTCCTCCGCATACCACCAGTTCAAACTACCTCCTATGTTTTATAACGTATACAAAGCCTCTGTTACAAGTTTGCAGGGTGAGAATTAAACTATGACCGTGCACATGTATTGAAGCTCTAAGAAGTCCTACATTGTTCTCCACAAGCTATATGAGTATTAGCTATGGTTTCTAAGCAATACAGTTGGTTCGTTCTTCCATTCATTCCACCAGAGGAGGAAAATAAAGAACGAGACGGGAACTCAACGAACCAACACGTTCACCTACTCACATGTTGTTGCGGATTTGCGTGTTCGTGTCTCCAAGGCTCAATGACTATTGCGCTATCACATCACACCACCACTCCACTGGTTCATAATCTTAGTCATACATTGACCCTCCTCACACCGTACGTGAATCTTGGGGAAGCACATCAGGGGAAGCAGAACATTTCGAATTCTCCAGGGCACATCTTGCTGCTTGGATGTCGATGCCAACAATGATGTTATAAGAGCATTTCTTCATTGCAATTGAACTATAATCCTTGTCAAGTATTTGCATCAAGTGTGCTTCTCATTTCACTGAATTTGTCCCTCCATCCAGAATATTTTGACTACATTTGCGTTGAATGTGTTTGGCCATGTCATGTGGTTGGGGTGTGAAACCAACTATCAAGAGGTTGTACTCCAATTATAGGCATAACCACGAATTCTGGAGTTCTTTCTGAGGGACATAAAGTCATCATTCCTCCTTCTGTTATTGTTGTAGCTACATTGAAGGGAATGTATGCTATCTCAGAAGTTGAATGAGTGTGGTTTGATGATGATACAAGGACTGTGGTGAAGAGGGAATCTATTCTTCCATTTCCTGGGCAGCGTACATCATAAACAAATGTTGAGGTGCCATTTTGGGGACTGATAATTGCATATCTACTAATTTGTGTTGGCTGACATTGAATTATCAGGTTCTATCTTCCCATCTGCTTGTTGTGTAGTTAAGTTTTTGAATGAGAAAATTCCATTATGTAATAGCTATCACTTAATGGCCGTTGCATTTAATTTCTGAATTTGCTATTGGAAAATATAATTTTATTTGGAGATTGTTACTACATGTGGAAGCATTAAAAACAATCTACAGTGAATAAACTTACGAAAATCACCCACTGTGGAGAACATTGTGGCAAAAAAATCATTTGCATATCAGGGTTTATCTATTGAGATAATGGCTAGACTTGAAGATGCATTAAAATTAGTGAATATCCTAATTCATTCCACTATTGATGGGATGGTAAAAGTAAACAAAGAAACTCTTTTTGACATTCAAAATTATTTGCAAAATGCACAAGAAAAGATCGATTTTTTGCAACTTGAATCACAGCTACAGCAAGAAGAGCTACATCAAAATAGACATCATTCTGGACCTGTTTATGTTCAGAACGTTGAGACTGCAACCCATCAGCAGCAAGTCAATAATGTTATAGTTCATTTAGATTTACTACCCAATAAAGTAGCAGTTGTACATGCAGATGCAGAAGTTCAGTCTGCACTTTCCAAGTCCATCATCAGACCTTGGGAACAGGTTGTCCACAACAAGCACAGAACTGGTCTTGGATATGACAAGGACTTGTCCTTTCATATTCCAGACTACTCAAATCCCACTCAGTTTCAGAGTGCTGGATTCATTCATGACAGTTCACCTGCTCTTCATGACAGTTCACATCCAGTTGTTCCAAATTCTGCTCCTCTTCCACAGCAACAACAACAACAACAGATTGTGAAATTCCAACACTGTGACCAAGTTGGCCATTTGAAAGATCATTGTTTTGATCTTCATCCATGTAAGCATTGTCATAAAACCACTCATTCTTCAAACAGATGCTTCAGAAACTAACATCCTGCAAGAACAAAGATTCATCTTGGATGGATCGCTTCTTGGCAATGGGCATCAACAACCAAGAAGATATTCCAAACACATGTCAGAACTTGTTCCAGAGTATTGAACAGTCTTGCAATTGAGTTTTCTCCATCATCTCACCTTGTATCTGACGGGGGGGAAACGATGGTCATCTACAAGCTTCAAAGCCACATCAAGCGAGCCTGAGCCACAACCTGCCACACCAGTTCAGAGTTGTAGCCAGAGACAAAGATGCCCGTAAACGTGCCTTCAGTTGGTAATCTGGGACACTTCCTCTAGCAGAAGACTTCAGCTTCTTGCCAGTTTTGGAAGAATTCCAGGAACAAAATTGAGAACACTTCCTCTAGCAGAAGACTTCAGCTTCTTGCAAGATTTGGAAGAGTTTCAGGAATTGCATTAAGCATTCCAGAGTTGTTGGTCATCCTTAAACCATCACAAGTTGATACTTCCCTTTTCAGGTTGAAGTTCTCCCTTTTATGTGGGGTGAGACCTCCCTCTCATGGTTGAAGGTTTCCCTCTTCAAAACAATAGGAGCACTTCCTCTAGTAGAAGACTTCAGCTTCTTGCCAGTTTTGGAAGAGTTCTGGGAACTGCACTAAGCGTTCCAGTGTTGGTGGTAATCCTTAAACCACCGCCCTTTATACCAACATTTCAGAGAGCACATTTAGCCTAGTGTTGCCATGCATTTTTGCACATTTTGTATTGCAGCTCTCTTCTTGGACTCATACATAACCCTTCGGATTAAGGGGGGGAATGTTGGACACCTAATCCTAAATGGGTTAGTGTGGAAGCTGAATAGACAAAGTAGTCCAAGAGACCTTGGGATGTGGAACCCAATGGCCACATAATGTACTATAAATGTATATCTCTTGTTAATAAAAATTGTACTCTCATGATTTATCATTCAGGTTATTCTTGCTCCCATGTGTGTTTAACACAAACTAGATTAAAATTCGAATTTCAATTTCAGTAAAATACTTGGAGGTAGTTAACTAAGGTGATATTGCACTTATCACTCAATTAACTCAGTTAATTTTAGTTATTGTGAGTTTAACTAGTTCTAATTGTTAGAGAACTAGTGCAGGGTCCAGTAGTGGGGTGTGTACCTCAGTGATCAACTAGTTAATTCATAAATTGGCCCAGAATAATTGATGCATGCAATAAACTCAAGTTACCAAGTTGAGATTGGGGTTCAGGGGAAGTGTACTATCAGTTGTAGACAATTCCATATTATATAGGTTGTGCATGCAAACAGAGAAGGGCCTACAGGAATTATGCAATTCCCAATGAGCAATTTACCTAAGTAATAGGGGTTAATTCCTTATTGAATAGCGCAAGGGAATAGGGACTTGGGCAAACAGGAATTTTGTTAAGTATTGACTAGATTCATCTTGTGAAGCAGTGAGATAGACTATACTAGTGTTGAGGTTTCTCAGGCTTGAGCAAGCATTGTATTTATTCTCTATTTTTTTATTAATGTAATATAGATAGGAAGGGGTTTTGAGAGTTTTCTTTCCCTTAGATAATTCTCTGTGTTTGTGTATTGATTCATGTCACGTGTTTATGATTTCCTTTATTGATCCTAAATTTCTTTCCACATATGAGTAGAGTAGATTCAAGTTTTATGTTTTAGTAAATTACATGAGTAGTTTTGAATCTACATAGAAATTCTACATAGTATCAGAGTAGGATTCACAGTAGAGAAGAGAATTTGAAGTTGTCTTTGCAGGAGGATAAAATTTCCAAGATCAATTCTTTAGATCTAGGAGGATGTATTTCAATGGAATGAGGCTTGAGTATGCCCTTTAGGGTAGCTTTAATTTTTTTGCTTGGAAGGACAGGATGGAGGCAGTGTTGGAGGATAATGGGTTGAAGGAATTCATAGATATTAAGATCTAAAACCACCACCATCTCATGTTCAAGATCTAGCAGAATGGAAAACGTTTGTAGCCAAGGAAAGGGTAAATATATTGGAAGGTGTGAAGGATCACATAGTCTATAATATCCACAGGAAATAAACCCCATATGCAATGTGGTAAGCACTGATATAGTTGTTCCAAAACAGTAGTGACCATAGGAAGTTGGAGCTGAAGGACCAGCTTCAGAATATCAAGACGCAGAAGACTGAATCAATTCAACAGTACTTGATCCAGTTCACACAATGTCATGATGAACTTGGAGGAGTTGGGGTAATTGTTTTGGAGGATGATCTCATAAGCCTAGCCCTTATAGGCCTTCCCAAGAGCTAGAAAAGCTACTAGGATTTGGTAAATGGGAGGGAGAAGCTACCAAATTGGAAACACCTTTGGTCGGATTTGGTACAAGAGGAGATAAGGTAGAATACTTGAGATGGGACCTCATCCAAGATTGAGGATGAGGATAATTTTGCCTTGGACAGAAAATAAAAGAAAGGGAAAGGGAAGAATTCCAAATCCAAAGGAGAATCTGTTAAAGAGGGAAAGAAGAAAGACTTATGCAAAATCAAGTGCTTTCACTATCATGAACTGGAACATTATGCCACGAAGTGTCCACACAAGAAAGTTGGAAAGAAGCCCTCATGAGGAGGGGCAGGTGAAGCTTTGGCTTCACAGTTTGAGCTTGATTTCACCTGCATCACATGTATGGTGAGAACAGTGATGGGTAGTGTGTGGTATCTGGATAGTGGAGCCTCGTTCCATATGACGAGTAACCGAGAATTTTTCAGTGACTTGGAGGAGAAATACCTCCATATGCACATTAATATGGGAGATGATGGAAGGTATAGTGTGACAGATATTAGCACAGTTACTTTTTAGATGGATTCTATCTACCCTCTCAAACTCAACAATGTCATGTATGTTTTGAGTCTGAAGAAGAATCTCGTTTTAGTTGTTATGTCGAAATAACATGGCTACAATGTAATATTTAACAAAGGGAAGGTTTTCCTTAGACACATAGCCATGGGACAAGTGAAGCATATATGGGTTCGTGTAGATAACCTCTACAAATTAGATGTGGAATATTGTCAGCATTGAGCACAAAAGTAGGTAACATGTAGAACTGAGATATCGATTAATTATGGCATAGAATGCTTGGCCATTTTCATAATGGTGCTTTGAATATCATGCAGTATATTTCAATAGGGCTTCCCAAAGGAGAATTAGAGAAGCGAGATACATGCAAAGGGTGTACATTGGGGAAGTTTACAAAATCCACCTTCAATGATCAGGATAGTAAAGTGAAAGCAGTCTTTGAAAGAGTTCACTCTGATGTGTGGACCTTTCTCGACAGCCTCCACTACTAAGCACAGGTATTATGTGATATTTGTATATGGTTTTTCACAGAAGTGTTGGATCTTCATGCAGAAGAAAGACCAGACATTCTCCAAGTTTTTTGAATTTAGAGAACTTGTTGAGAAAGAGATGGGCAAGAAAGTGAAGGTTCTCAAGAGTAATAATGGAGGTGAGCATGTGTCGAATGAGTTTAAAAATTTATGTGCAAAGGAAGGAATCCAACGGGAGTTGATAGCACCCCATAACCCACAGTAGAATGGGGTGGTTGAGAGAAAGAATAGAAGTATTGTGGGAGGGGCAAGGACGATGTTGCATGATCAATGCCTACCACTACACTTGTAGGCTAAAACATGCAACATAGCGGTCTATTTGCAAAACAGGAGTACTCATCGGATTCTTGGCATGAGCACACTAGAGGAAGCTTTTCAAGGAAGAAACCAGATGTGTCACACTTCAGGATCTTTAGATCATCATTTTATTGTCATGTTTCCAAGGAATCAAGGAAAAATCCTGAGCCAACAATAGAGTTGGGCATATTTCTGGGGTACACAGAAACACCTCACAACTATTGTGTGTACTTACCATCTCTCAGGATGACAGTTGTTTGTAGAGATGTGAAGTTTGATGAGGAGAATTCAATAAGGTGTTCTCTTGAGAGGGAGCTTCGGTTGCATTCAGTTGATGAGATTTTATCTCCAAAGAAATGACCTCAATAAGTTGTTGAGCAGCCACAAGCAGAGGAGCAGAGAGTGGAGACATCCACTCAAGAAGATACATCCATAGATGGAAGGAAACAAACCAAGGAAGCTGAAATTTATTGCATGCCGCTAGAGAGAATGTTGGAGCATCCACATCATAGCATGGGAAGAGGAGGTCACCAGATCGGTACGCTGGCTACATCGCTCTGATGAGTGAGCTTGTAGAGATTGAGACATCCTCATTCAAGGAAGTTGTAGAGAAACAAATATGGAATTTTGCTAATGGTAGAGGAATATGATTCCATTATCATAAACATTTTTTGGGAAGTCGTCCCTGTTAGCACTCCGTAAATTTCCCTAGGCTGAGGAGAGAAATTTCATAGGTGACCACAAAACCACTTTTAGGCTACAATCTAGGTCTTCTAGACTTAGAGAGCTCTCTCACTTAGGTTTTTCAAATAATATGATATTAATCTAGGTATAGTGCTCAATAAGGTCTGATTTTCAAAGGTTTACTGATAAGAAAGGAGACAAATCCATTGGGTATTGAGTCATGTCAAATTGATTATTTGTCCAGTGATAAGATGAAGAGAAAAAGGTCTTTTCCATAGGGGCAACGTAGGTAGTCTTAGTGATGGAATTAATTCGTTTTAGGAGGGTGAATGTGAGAAAATATGGAAACAACACAAAGAGTATCAAACTGTAGATAAATTATGAATGTTTCTTTAAGAAGAAAACATAGATCACTTGGTAAAACTAAATCAGATCACCTTTTAAATGAATTTTGAGCTAAAAATATGGTTCTTCCAAACTTGAAGACATACATTCAAGAGATTTAAAAACATAATACAAACTTACAACATGAAATAATCACAACACCGCCAAGATCTGACACAAGAATCCATGCAAATCACTTTTTGTCTTTCATTCACTAGCAAGATTTCAGAAATATAGTGCATACAGAGTGTTAATCTAGGTTGTCATTGATGTCAATATGACAATAGCTGGGATGGAAAATATTCTTGAGATGCTACAATGCCATTGATGAATATTCCAAGTCACTAATGAAGAAGTTCCAAGTGTACCTTGATGATCTAGGAGCTCTTGATGACCTATGTGATGAATGTCCTTACCTTTGATGATCTTGACGATCTTATGAAGCCATAACCTTAAATGTTCTTACCTCCAATGATCTTGATAATGGAAGACTATACGATGATGATGAAAGATTACATGCTACATATAATTGATGACACATCACTATCTTGGGGACATGATGACATTTATGAGCCTAGGAGCCTTGATGAAGAAACCAGACAAAAGTAAGCTCATCCATGAGAAACCCATCCATGAAAAATGTTGATGTCCTATATTTCTACACTAAACAATGACCAATCACATCAAAAATTATTTTTCACCTCCTTAGAGGCAGAATCTCACCATGATACCTTCACCATATTGAAGAAAATAATCTTTCCTTTCCAATGAGCTATTACACAACCCAAAACTCTAAGCGGTTTGAAAATTATGAATTTTTGAAGTTAAATTATTAAATTTGGACATGGAGCCAACCTTAGCAGCCTATGCAAGTCGGCCTCCAAACAAGGATGTGTCCTTTTGTATTGATGTGTGAAAACTACTATTTATTAGGGATTTGAGCTCCTTCTTTAGACATTATTTTTGGGTCTGGAGTTCATAATTCAGTGGTAGACAATAAGGAGGACAACGAGGAGTATTCTTGAAGACAAGGACATCGAAATACTTGTTTGGGTAATTACGTGAATGTAATTACAATGACGTTGGTGTAGTCCTATTAAAAGTGACATTGGTGCACCAATTAAAGGGGTAGCTCGAATTACAGCTCAGGCATCAGGGCACGGCTTACTATAAGAAGGCACAGTTGAAGGCTTGTTTACTACAAATAGGCTTATTACAAGTATTGTAGTGAGTGTTTTGAAGTTGTTGTAGGTTGGTGTAGTTGTAGGAAGAAGGCCAAGCTACTACAGCCAGTTGGGAAATGGTTTAATGTCCTTGAAACAAGGTTGTAGGTCTTCTAGGAGTAGTGAGTAGAAACAACATCATCTTAGAGCAAGGCTGCAACTGTGGAAGGACTAGTTGGGCAGATTTAAGAGGGTTGTAGTAGTGGGTTACTAGCAACAACAATTACAACAATAAAACAGACCCACAAGCCTACCTTATGAGTGGATCTATTCAAATTTACAGCAAACTTAATTGACCTCTTGTGAAGCAAATCTGTTGACACTTTTGAGCATATTTTTGAGGGGATTCTTAGAGCAGCTTATTGAAGATTTGATGTGTAGACTTGAGAGCATCTTTTGAGAATTGGAGCAGTTATTAAATTTGTTGCAGTCCTCTTGAAGAATCATTTGAAGAATTGATTAAAGGCCTTGTGGAGTCACAGTGAAGATCTAAGATTGTGGATATTTCTTGGGGCAACATGTGGAAAACCTTCTTGAAGCATAGCTTGAAGATTTGTAAAATCAATTTGACTATTTGAGAATATTTTGATTCGGTGAAGACACCTTGTAATAGTTGATCTTGAAAGCATTCTTAGAGACATTGTTGACTTGGTGATGTATGATTGAAGTCATCATGAGGTGACCTTGAAGATCTTGTTTGGGTACCATGAAGGGCTGTGGAGACACCTTCATGTGAAGACAAGGTTGTCATTGATGAAGTAATTTTGAGGAGACATTGTTGAAGATTGACAGGTCTCGTTAAAGAAGACATAGGGAGCCATGAAGTATAACCAAATACATCTTGATGAAGTAAAGTAAGGGTTGGAGCCCAAGAGGTTGGAGCCTCAAAAAGACAAGGTTGGTGCCTTGGAGGATAGGGTTGGAGCCCTAGAGGGTTGGACTCCTCAAGAAACTAGGTCGGAGCCTGAAACAGATATAGGGTTAGAGCCCTTGAGGTTGGTGCCTCAAAATTGACAAGGTTGGTGCCTTGGATAAGATAGGGTCGAAGCCCTAGAGGTCAGAGCCTCACTATAAAGTCCAAGTAGGCGCTTGGCACATCCCAAGTTAGAGCCTGGGTGTCTTCATCAAGGGTTGGAGCCCTACCCATATTGTACTTAATTCTTTATAAAGATTATCTTAATAAAAGTGTTTACTTATATTGTTCATTTTTGTGTTCTAAATATAAGTGATCTAACTGGTAAAAGTAACAATTGAAAATAAACATTGATTTACCCCCTCTCAGTATTTTCAACAATTGGTATCAGAGTCAGTACCTTCACTCAAAGCCTAACAACTTGAAGGTTGATCATTAGAACACAAATGGCGAAGCCAAGGAAGAAAGTCTCCAATCCTCCTAAAGATGTGTCTCCCTTAACCACTGAAATTGAAGTCAATCAATTTGTGAAGGCTCCATTGTTCAAAGGAAACTTTGATATATGGGAGGAAAGAATGAGGAATTTGTTAAAGACTCAAGGCATTGAAGTCTGGAAATTGGTGATTTCTGATACCATGATGGATGGAGAATCCAAGGAACATAATACAAGAGCAATGCAAGCAATATTGAATGGGCTACCTGATTCTATGAAGGCTAATTTTGAAAAATATTGGTCAACAAAAGGCATATGGGATAAACTTCATGATCTTCACTCAAAATGAGTGTTGGCAATAATCTCTAGTCAAGAAAATGATGGAAAACAAGAACGAAATCCAAAGCCCATCAAGGAAGATGAAGATAAGAATGATGACATCAAGGCTAAAGAAGACCTAGAAGACAGAGAATGAAAAAGATTTTGAAGAAAATCACCTCACTAAAATTATGGCTGCCATGGAAGAGATTATCAATTTGAAAAAGGAAAATGAGGAACTTAAGAAGAAAGCACTAGCTAGTGACCAAGACCAAACAAGGAAGGAAGTCGACCTTGTCAAGATTCACGTACAAGAAAGAGATGAAGAGCTCGCCAAGCTTAAGGAGGAATTTCATCAAAACAAAAGAAAGCATCATTAAGATGTCAAATCCATGACAAATCAATTGGATAAGGCAAAGAAACAGGAAGATACATTGTCAAGTCAACTTGAACAAAGGCACAAGAGCTTGAACAAACTTGAAGAAGAGATTGGTTAGTACAAGGTAGAGGTCTCCTCTCTCAAATATCAAGTAGAAGAAGCAAGAAAGTTAGCACAAGGAGCTGAGAAGACAATGGAAGCATTGGTAATCATAGAAGGACAGGTTGATGACGCAGAAAAGGATAGAAACACCATCATATGCCAACTAAAAGAAAAATAAGAAGAGATTTTCCTACTAAAATCAAATGTCATCTCTCTAAAAACCGAAACACATGAAGTAATAAGGATGATGGAAAAAATGAAGAAGCAACTAGTTATGAAAGATGAAGATTGTGAAAAGTTTAAAGAAGAAATTGTCTTTCTTAAAAAGGAAGTTGACTTGCTGAATAAGAACTTGAAAAGCTCTCAAACCCTAGATGACATCTTAAGTCATCAAAGGTCTCCCCTTGATAAATCAGGTCTCGGCTATGCAAGTGAATCCTCAAGCAAGAATGATAATGCCTCAAACAACAAGGATGTGAGGAAGCGTGGAAGAAATGTTGATTCTCCCATCAAAGGCAAGAGTCAAGTTGACATTGAAAGAAATCCTACTTCAAGAAGAAATGCAAATAGTGTCAAGGATGCAAGAAGCAATGGTTATCATCAAAGGATCCCAAGGCAAAAAGACTTCAAAACTACATCAAGGAAACCTTCTTCTCCCAAGTACCAAAGTATATTTCTTGGTTATTGCTACTCCTGTACAAACTTTGGGCACATGGCAAAAGATTGTAGGGCATATTACAAAGATAAATATAATGGTCTCCGCCAATCTCTAAGAAGCAATTTTGCAAGAAGTCATGAATTCGTATTCATGAACAACATAGAGTGCTTCAAGTGTCATAACATTAGACATATGGCACATAATTGTAACTCAACTTGGGCACCTACTCAAGCTAGAACTATGCCAGAAAAGAAAGTTACACAAATATGGAGAAGGAAGCAAATACAATCTGAAAATTTCTTGAACTCTCTAGCCAACAACATGTGTTGTTGGCCTAATCCTCGATAATCTAAGTATTTGATGGGGAGAATCTGTCATAAAGAAGACCATGCTTACAGTTAGGGGGAGCTTATGATGATTAAGCATTCTTGCAGAAGCTAGTCATGGATGAATCCTATGAGAACCTTGATGAGTCACACTTGAACAATCATTCGTTGATAGATCATCTCTCAGGAGTAGCTCCATTGAAGAACATGATCTCTTATCTATCCAATGAATTGTTGTTAAGATGTCTTCCACTTGATCAACTAAGTAGGTAATCTTTCCTAAGTCAGAGGAGGTTGTTTAGGCAAGAGAAGTTGGTTCACCACATGAAGAAATACAAACATATCATGGACCACATTTCCAGATAGAAGAGCACCATGAGAGGGGGAGTAATGTACCTATGAAGAACTACTATTCATGAAGAAAAGAACCAACTTGACAGGGGGAGTTCTTGGACACCCAGTTTTCCATTGATGCCAAAGGTGGAGAGAATATTTGAAAGGGAAAGAATATTGTCGTCAATGACAAAGGGGGAGATTGTTAATCTAGGTTGTCATTGATGTCAATACAACAATAGTCTGGATGGAAAATATTCTTGAGATGCTACAATGCCATTGATGAAGATGCCAAATCGCTAATGAAGAAGTACCAAGTCTACCTTGATGATCTAGGATCTCTTGATGACCTATGTGATGAATTTCCTTACCATTGATGACCTTAATGATCTTATGAAGCCATAACCTTCGATGTCCTTACCTCCAGTGATCTTGATAATGGAAGACTATATGATGATGATGAAAGATTACATGTTGCATATAATTGATGACACATCACTATCTTGGGGACATGATGGCATTTATGAGCCTAGGATCCTTGATGAAGAAACCAAATAAGAGTAAGCTCATCCATGAGAAGCCCATCCATGAAAAATGTTGATGTCCTATATTTATGCACGAAATAACAACTAGTCACATTAAAAATTATTTTTCACCTCATTAAAGGAAGAATCTCACCATGAGACGTTCACCATATTGAAGAGTATAATTTTTCCTTTCTAATGAGCTATTACATAGCCTGAAACTCCAAGTGGTTTGAAAGTTATGAATTTTTTAAGTTAAATTATTAAATTTGGACATGGAGCCGACCTGAGCAGCCTACACAAGTCGGCCTCCAAACAAGGGCATGTCCTTTCATTTTGTTGTGCGAAAACCACTATTTATTAGGGATTTGAGCTCATTATTTAGCCATTATTTTTGTGTCTGAAGTTCATAATTCAGTGGTAGAACAGTAAGGAGGACAGCAAGGAGTATTCTTGAAGACAAGGACAGCAAAATACTTGCTTGGGTAATTTTGTGAATGTAATTACAGTGTCGTTGGTGCAGTCATATTGAAAGTGACATTGGTGCAGCAATTAAAGGGACCAATCCTATTGAAAGTAGCTCGGATTACAGCTCAGGCATAAGGGCATAGCTTACTATAAGAAGGCACATTTAGAAAGCATGTTTACTACAAATAGGCTTATTACAAGTATTGTAGTAAGTGTTTTGGAATTGTTGTAGGTTGGTGCAGTTGTAGGAAGAAGGCCAAGATGCTACAGCCAATTGGGAAATGGTTTAAAGGCCTTGAAACAAGGTTGTAGGGTCTTCTAGGAGCAGTGAGTAGAAACAACATCATCTTGGAGCAAGGCTGCAACTATGGAAGGACTGGTTGGGTAGGTTTAAGAGGGTTTGTAGCAGTGGGTTACTAACCCTAAGCAGCAAAAACAATTACAAAAATCAAACAGGCCTACAAGCCTACCTTATGAGTAGATATATTCATATTTGCAACAAACTTAATTTACCTCTTGTGAAGCAGATCTGTTGACACTTTTGAGCATATTTTTGAGGGAATTCTTAGAGCAGCTTATTGAAGAATTGATGTGCAGACTTGAGAGCATCCTTTGAGCATTGGAGCAGTTATTAAATTTGTTGCAGTCCTCTTGAAGAATCCTTTGAAGAATTGATTAAATTCCTTGTGGAGTCACATTGAAGATCTAAGATTGTGGAGAGTTCTTAGGGCAACGTGTGGAAAACCTTCTTGAAGCGTAGCTTGAGGATTTGTAAAAGCAATTTGACTATCTGAGAATATTTTGAAGCAGTGAAGACACCTTGTAGTAGTTGATCTTGAAAGCATTCTTGGAGACATTATTGACCTAGTGATGTATGACTGAAGTCATCATGAGGAGACCTTGAAGATCTTGTTTGGGTACCATGAAGAGTTGTGGAGACACCTTCATGTCAAGACAAGGTTGTCATTGATGAAGTAATTTTGAGGAGACTGATCAGTTCATCTTCTTGATGACTGTTCACATTCCAAATTCACCCAATCGCAGAGGATTAGGTGTCAACATTCCCCCCCTTAATCTGAAGGGATGTTGGTGAGTCCAAGCATCGTTCTGAATCTTTCAAGCTTTTCTCTTCCAAGCGCTTTGGTGAAGATGTCTGCAATTTTCTCATTTGTGGAACAATGACGGAGATGGATTGTTTTGGCCTCAACATGATGTCGGATCAGATGATATTCAGTATTGATGTGCTTTGTACGATCATGGAACTTTGGGTTCTTGGCCAACTTTATTGCAGAGGTGTTGTCAATCATGAGTGGAGTTGATTGTACTTGTTTTACCTGCAAATCTTCAAGAATTTTCCTAAGCCACACAATTTCTTTCGTTGCTTCAGCTGCTGCCACGTATTCTGCTTCTGTTGTGGAATCTGTCGGAACTGATTGTTTGCATGATCTCGAAGAGACAGCTCCTGATCCAAGACTCGTAGCATATCCTGAACTAGATACTCCAGTTTCTTTGTCTCCATTGAAGTCTGAATCAGAGTATCCAATCAAGCTGAAGTCGTCTACCTGTGTATACTTGATTCCAAGGTCTTGAGTTCCCTTCAAGTACCTTAGAACTCGTTTTGCAGCAGACCAATGTCCCTCACAAGGCTTTTGCATAAACCTGCAGAGGATTCCAACAGCAAATGAAATGTCTGGTCTAGTAGTAGTGAGATAGATGAGACTTCCTATAAGCTGTCTGTACTTTGTTGCATCCTCAAATTCCTTTCCTTCAATAGATGTGAGCCTTAAGTTTTGTTCCATTGGAGTAGAAAGAGGATTGCACTCTGTCATGCCAAATCTGTTTAACAAATCTCCAATGTATTTCTTTTGAGAAAGAAATATGGATTTTGGATGTTGGGTTACTTCAATGCCAAGATAGTAATGAACATAGCCCAAATCAGTCATTTCAAAACTTTTTCCTAATTCTTTCTTTATGGATGCAATATAGCTTTCATTGTTCCCTGTCATTAAAAGATCATCTACATATACCACAAGATATACAACTGTTTTGCCAACTTTCTTGACAAATAAAGTTGCATCATCAAGATCAAAATGATTGAAGTTGAGTTTCAGAAGATGCTCAGTTAGTTTTTCATACCAGGCTCGTGGTGCTTGTTTGAGGCCATACAAGGACTTCACAAGTTTGCATACTTTATGTTCATGTCCTTTCACAGCAAATCCTTCAGGCTGGGACATAAAAACATTTTCTTTTAGATCTCCATTCAAGAAGGCAGTTTTTACATCCATTTGATGGACTTTCCAACCGTTCTGAGCTGCTAGTGCAAAGAGTGTCCGGATGGTGGCCCATTTTGCTGTGGGGGAAAAAGTTTCCTCATAATCGACCCCTTCCTTCTGTGCAAAACCTTTTGCCACAAGCCTAGCTTTGTGCTTGTCAAGTGAGCCATCAGCTTTGTACTTGTTCTTGTAGACCCACTTGCAGCCAATTGGTTTGGTTCCAAATGGAGGATCAACCAGCTTCCAAGTGCCGTTCTTTATGAGGCATCATACTCCTTTTGCATTGCTTCTTTCCATTCATCATGAGAAGCAGCTTCTTTAAAGGAAGTTGGTTCAAAATCTGTAGACAAGTTCAATTCACAATCATAAGAAACATCCATATCAATAGGTGAATTAGAGTCATCTACATCACCTCCATTTTGTCGATTTGCATTTCTGGTTCCTGTTTTTCCAATTTCATCAGGATGAACACTTTCAAGTGTCTTTGTCAGCCACTTTGGGGGACCTTTCTGAGATGGTCCAGGCTGCTCTGTTGATTGAGTTGGGAGTGAATCAAGATTGAGTCTCCCAATTCTATCAATTACATCACTTAAAGCATCATCCGTTGTTGGAGTTTCAGTCGGGGGAGAGTATTCTTCAGAAGAAGATTCCACATGCTGATCTAGTATAGGAATCCCCCCTTCAATATGTGGAATCTGATTATCAAATTCTTTAAATGATTTCATTTTTGCGAATCTATCCAAGCGATCAAGTTGCCGCTCAACAACATTGTCAGATTTGGATGATTCAAGAAAAATTACATCTCTAGATATAACAAACTTTTTATTTGCTTCGTCATAGAGGCGGTATGCTTTGGAGGTGTTTGAATACCCCAGGAAGATACACTTACGACTTCTAGCACGAATTTTGTTTCTATGTACCTTTGGTATCAAAGCATAACAGGTGGAGCCAAAAATCCTGAGATGTTTTACCGAAGGAACATGTCCATACCACAATTCATAAGGAGTCTTGTTTCTTATAGCACTAGATGGACATCTATTCTTTATATATGCAGCACATAGAACGGCATCAGCCCAAATACATCTTGATGAAGTAAAGTAAGGGTTGGAGCCCAAGAGGTTGGAGCCTCGAAAAGACAAGGTTGGTGCCTTGGCGGATAGGGTTGGAGCCTTAGAGGGTCAGAGTCCTCAAGGAACTAGGTCAGAGCCTAAACAAGATATAGGGTTAGAGCCCCTGAGGTTGGTGCCTTAAAATTGACAAGGTTGGAACCTTTGAAGTCCAAGTCAATGCTTGGAAAATACAGGTTGGAGCTTGGAATATTGACGATTGGTGTCCGTGGATTTGGTGCTCCTAAACTCAATTTTGGTGCCTTGAATAAGATAGGGTCGAAGCCCTAGAGGTCAGAGCCTCACTAAAAAGTCCAAGTAGGTGCTTGGCACATCCCAGGTTGGAGCCTAGGTGTCTTCATCAAGGGTTGGAGCCCTACCCATATTGTACTTGATTCTTTATAAATATTATCTTAATAAAAGTGTTTACTTCTATTGTTCATTTTTTTGTTCTAAATATAAGTGATCTAACTGGTAAAAATAACAATTGAAAAGAAACACTAATTCACCCCCCTCTCAGTATTTCCAACACAAAGTCTCTTTCTCTCCAATCTGACCAACCATCCAACCTTTTGCACACTAAAAATAATTAAATATATACAATTATGTTATTCCTATACTTAGGGGATCTAGCTCAACCATTTCCCAAAGATAGAGTTGGTTACATTAGATTTAGAAACTAGCTGCTAGGAAATAGGGACTAAATTTCTGGAAAATAGGGGTCAAATATTAAATCATATCTCTTGAATCATGATAGTTGTTACAAAATCAAAGGAGGTTTTTTTATGAACTTTTTCTTGAGAGAAACCTCTATCTATTTTCTAAAATTCTTCTCCATATCCTTGTAATCCTCTCCCAAAGATCATGACTAAAACAGGAAATAATGAAATCTGAAAAATAGGTTGTAATGAGTCATTTGAATCTTCCAATATATGACACCTATTACAAAACTAAAGGATTTAATTATAATTTACCTCATTTTTTACAAAAACATCTTTCACTTTTTCAAAATTCATGTCCATTTGGTCAAAAATTGACCTTGAAAATGATGACAAAAATAGTCAAAAAACGCAGCAACTGTCCAAAAGCGCAGCAACTCCATGGTTCTCATACTTCTAGTCATTCCTTGGACTTTTGAAAGTGTTGAGCAGGTAGCATACATCCTATACAACGTTAGGAACCTGTTTAAAGACTTGTGCTCAAGCTACAAACCTTTGTCCTTGAAAGTTAGCCCTCACAGCAGAAGCAAAACAAATTTACACTTGCATATGTTTGACTAGATATTGGGGTCTCTAACTGAGGAAAAGAGTTATTTGATGATGTTGACAACCTAATAGAATGAACTGACCCCACTACTTTGTGCCAATGATGAGAAGACAAGACTCACTATGACCTCACACATGATCTTGTATGAGACATTGACTCTAGACTTACTTGACTCAATATTTAGGGAATCCATAACTATTTTTACATCAGTTTTCACACATTTTAACATAATTACATCAATAATGAAATCTTACATTATTTACAAAGACCAATAGCTTGATTTCTAAGAGAGCATAGCTTTGACTACTATAATATAGGACAATAACATTGGCTCCAATGGGGATGGCATCCTCCCTGTGAGGTGCCAAGAACACAATAGACTAGTAGTTTGATCCATTGGGTTGCTCCCAATCCTGCAACATGTTTATGCTCTTCAAGACTGAGAACCAAAAATGAAATCCAAACTGAATCGTACAGGTTGCAAACTGAAATTTGAAACTATTGAAAACCGAAACTGAAAGTTGCTACAAAACATGCTCAAAGTGTTGAGCTTATTGGCACACCATTTCCTACTTTAACTTGTTGAAGAACTGTTGAAATCAAGTGATAAAAAAATGCCAGTGAAGCCAATAAAGTAGTTGTTGAAATAAGTAGAGTTCTTGACTGTGCTTGCATCATATGGAAATTGGACAGTGTGATGGTGGTGGCAACTCATGATGCATCTAGTCTCCATATCGAAAACATGATTGAAAATAGAAGCTGAAAAAACCTTCCAATTAGTGAGCTACATGATCATAAAAGACATGATTAGTTCAATGATCCTCAAGGTATTCAATGACTGGCTTTTCATGGCTAAATTTCTCAGATGTATTCACTATGTCAAACCATAATTCAAGTGTGCATTGTCAAACTTGTGTTCAAAATTAGAACATTCATCAATGTGAAAATCATAGGGTAGCACCACCTCGTATCGTTTTGGCTAGAAAAGATTCTCAAAGGACTGACTTTGGCATTGGAAATTGTGGGACTAAATTTGAATCTTTAAGGCTTCAATATCTTTCTCTATTTTTTCAACAAATGATTCTAAAAAATGGCTCTTCTCCTCATAACATTTGCATAATCTTAAATACCTAGGTAAAAAAAACCGAGAAAGCTTCGTCCACTTGATCATCATCAAACATATCAAAATATTCTCTAAACCCTTTAATAGACAAAGGATCTTCAACATACCCTATCATCTCTATTGGCTAGGCAACTGGATATACACTTTAAACTCTAACTTGTTTTTAATATTGTAGTCGCCATAGATGTTCTGAACTTTGTACTATTTGGAAATGAAGTTGCATGATGAATAATGGACAACCTTCTTGTGTCTAATCATTATTCACCATCAATAAACAGATCTGAAACTTGATGGTTCTTTCCCGGTTAAGATGGAACCTTTTGCTCCCCGACAATCGCGCCACTATGTTAGCACTCTATAAATTTCCCCACGCTAAGGAGAGAAAAATCAGAGCTAACTACAAAACTACTTTTAGGTTGTTCAAATAATCTAATATTAGGCTAGGTATAGTGCTCAATAAGGCCTGATTTTCAAAGGTTTGTTGGTAAGAAAGGAGACAGGTCCATTGGGCATGGAGTCATGTCAAATTGATTATTTGTCCAGTGATAAGATGAAGAGAGAAGGGGTTTTTCCACAAGGAAAAGGTAGGCAGTCTTGGTGATGGAATTAATTTGTTTTAGGAGGGTGAGTGTAATAAAATATGGAAACAACACAAAGAGTATCAAACTACAGATAAATTTTGAATGTTGCTTCAAGAAGAAAACATAGATCACTTGGTAAAACTAAGTCAAAGTACCTTTTAGATTAATTATGACCTAAACATTTGTTTCTTCCATGCATGAAGACATACATTCAAGATATGTAAAAAAATAAGACAAACTTACAACATTAAAGAAGCACAACACCATCAAGATCTGACACGGGAATCCCTACAAATCACCTTATGTCTTTCATTCACTAGCAAAAATTTCAGAAAATACAATGCACACAGTCTCTTTGTCTCCAATGTGACCAACCATCCAACCTTTTGCACAATAAAATTCATGAAGTTTATACAATTATATCATCCCTGTATGTAGCGATCGAGGTCAACCATTTCCCAAAGATAGATTCAGTTACATTAGATTTAGAAACTTCCTGCTAGGAAATAACAACTGAATTTTTGGAAAATATGTGTCAAAGATTAAATCATACCTCTCGAATCATGATAGTTGTTACAAAACCAAAGGAAAATTTTGTTTATGAAAATTTTCTTGATATAAACCTCCTTCATGTTTCGAAAATTCTTCTCTAAACCATCAGAATACGCACCCAAATATCATGACTAAAACATAAAATAACAAAATCTGAAAAATAGGTTGTAATGATTCATTCAAATCTTCCAATATATGACACTTGTTACAAAATTGAAGGAGGTTATTATAACTTGGCTCGTTTTTTACAAAAACCTCTTTCGCTCTTTCAAAATTCATCTCCATTTGGTCAAAAAATGATTTTGAAAATGATGCCAAAATAGTAAAAAAACTCAGCAACTGTCCAAAAGCGCAGAAACTCCATGGTTCTCATACTTCTAGCCATTCCATGGATTTCTAAAAGTGTTAGGTAGGTATAATACATCCTATACAACGTTATGAACCTTTTTAGAGGCATGTACTCAAGCCACAAACCTCTATCTTTGAAAATTACCACTCACAGCAGAAGCACAGAAAAGTTCCACTTGCATATGTTTGACTGGATGTTGGTGTCTCTAATTGAGGAAAACGGTTAGTTGATGATGTTGAAAACCTAACTGAATGAACTGACCCCACTATTTCGTGTAATGATGAGAAGACAAGACTCGCTATGACCTCACTCATGATCTTGTTTGAGACATTGACCCTAGACTTACTTGACTCAATCTTTAGGGAATCCATAACTATTTTTACATCATCTTTCACACACTCTAACATAATTACATCAATAATGAAATCTTACATTCTTTACAAAGATCAATAGCTTGATCTCTAAGATATCATAGTAAAACCTTTACACATTTACCAAAATAAATTGAAAATACAAAACTTGTTTTTGACTACTATAATATAGGACATTAATAGTCCCAAGACCAGAGGATAAATCAATGGTGGGTTCGATATGGATCTACAAGGTGAAGCAAGCAGTAGACGAAAGCATCGAGAAACACAAGGCCAAATTTGTGGCCAAGGGGTTCTCTCAAGTAATCTTCAATCAAACCAATTCTAGTACTTGTAGCATAGATGGGATGGAAGATACATCAGATGGATGTGAAAACAACATTCCTCAATGGAGTTATTAAGGAAGAGGTGTACATTGAACAACCAGAAGGTTTTGAGACCTTCAACAGAGAGTCGCATGTATACAGACTCAAGAAAGTGGTGTATGGATTGAAGCAAGCACTTCATTCTTGGTACACCAGGATCTACAACTATCTTACTGGGTTGGGCTTCAACAAAAGTGAAGCAGATGCAAACCTTTACCATATTGTTGATGGTAAATTATTCATTATAGTATTATATGTCGATGATTTAATTTTAACCGGTGATGAGAAGTTGATCAGCACTAGCAAAGAGGATCTTGCAAGAGAATTCTAGATGAAGAACATGGGGCTCATGTATTATTTCCTCAGTTTGGAAGTATGGAAAGGAGGTGGGGAACTATTTGTCTCTCATGGAAAATATGCCAATGAGATACTAATGAATTTCTGCATGGAGAGAAGCAAACCCATAGACACTCCTCTAGCAGGAAGTTGAAGAAAAGAAGATACCACTTCAGGTGAGGAAGTGGAGGCTACCATTTACAAGCAGCTTGTTGGTTTACTTATGTATTTGGTGAACACACAACCAGACATGTGCTATGCAGTTAACCAGCTTGGTCAAGCAATGGTTAAGCCAACCAAACTGTCTTGGACGGTGACAAAGCATGTGTTGAGATACGTCAAAGGCACCACTTAGTTTGGTCTTTGGTACAAACGGACAGAGGGAGTGAAGCTCAAAGGCTTCAAAGTTGAAATTGGGTGGGGAGTTCATCAAACAAGAAGAGCACATGAGGAGGAATTTTTAACATTGGGTTAGCAATGGTTTCTTGTTACATCAGGAAGCAGAGATTTGTTGCACTCATCTCAATAGAAGCAGAGTACATGGTTGTAAGTCAAGCAGCATGTGAGGCGATATGGAGGAGAAAGATTTTTGTTGGGTTATTTGGTCAGATGATGGTGTAGAAAATTTGAATGTAGGTTAACCCGATAATGCAATATAAATCAAATCAGAATGTTATAACCTACTTCTACTATCAATTTATGGAAGCTTAAAGACCGAGTTGAACAATATAACCAAAAGAAGAAGAATCAATGCACAATACACATGAAAATATTTTTGGGGAAAGCCTCGGCTAAAAACCCCACTATTTGTATTATCATACAAGTGGAAATACATAGGAGTTATACAAAGCCTTAGCTCACACATAGCCAGCTCTCAGTACAATCGTCACAGATGCTCACAAGCAATCCTAGCTTCTCTCAATCCTTCCTCACTGCCCTTCAAGCTCCTATTTCCTTGCGCTGTTCCTCTGGGATGATTCTTACCTCACCAATTGGAACACTCTGATCTCACCCACTATCAGAACTGCGCAATCTTCAAGGAATGATGCCTTGAATGCATGCATGAGTTTTCTTTATAAGAAAACTCATGCAACTGATAGCACATTATCCTTGACTTTAATCTCAACTGGGTCTTTCTCATAATAGGCATGCATGATTTTCTGATGAGAGAATCTTCAGTTAACTGGAGTACACTAGTTGAGTGCATGCATGCATCAACTGACTGTTAACTCTCTATTAGTTCCTCAAACAGTTTGGAACAAATTTAATTGGACTTAACTCAGTAAACTGAGTTAGCTAATTACAACTCAAATATAACTCAATCTTATCTCCTTAATTTAAGGCTTATCTCCTTAATTTAAGGGATAACTCTTGTATGACTTCAGAAAGACTTCTAAGTTGAATTTCTCCAACTAATTAATTCAAAATGAAATAATCAATTATTTCCAAGTAGTTGTTAAGACTAAATTTGATTTTAATTCACAATTTAATTCAAGGAAAAATTAAATTGGAATATTCGTGTTGCCATATTTCAACGCTCCCTCTCAATAAGAAAGGGATTATCTGCCACCCTGATCCTAACTCTATGGAACTCGAATTTACACTTTGACAATTCCTTTGTCAAAATGTCAGCATCTAGCTCCACGGTCGAAATATAATGCAGCAACATGATCCTCCCATCATCAGCAGCTTGCTTTACCTTGTAAAGCCAACGGGAACTCACAACTGACTTGTTCTTTGATCTCAGAACCACATCCCAAACCCTGTTACGAACTATGGAGTCATATTCCTCCACCATGGCATCAACCCAAATTGGCTGCTGCATTTCTTCCTCAAAGGAATATGCCTCGGTCTCAACACATTCCCTAACAAGGGCCATGTATCCAGTGTACCTCTCAAGTGACCTCCTCTGTCTACGTTGAGAAGATGGTGCTCCCACATTCTCTCTCGCATCCTCCAACAATCTGTCAGCTTCTCTTGTGTGCTTCCATCCATCTCTGGAAGACTCCACTTGATTGGATATCTCCACTCCTGGAACCTCTACATGCGGCTGCTCCACATCAGTCTGAGGCTCCTCCTCCTTAGGAACCAATAGTTCCTCCATAGCCTGTAGTTGGAGCTCCCTCTCAAGGGAAACTCGCATGGCCTTTTGCTCATAAAACTTGAGATCTCTACGAACCATTGTTCTCCAACTGGTAGGCAAGTACACCCGATAGTTGTGAGGTGTATCAGTGTACCCCACAAGTATCCCCAACTCTGTTGTCAACTCAAGCTTCTGTGCATCCTTTGTCACATGGAAATATACTGATGAGCCAAATATCCTGAAGTGACCCACATCTAGTCTCTTACCGGAGAAATCTTCCTCTGGTGTCTTCATCCCAAGTATGCGATGCAGGCTTCTATTCTGCAAATAGACCGTTGTGTTGCATGCCTTGGCCTAGAAGTGAAGTGGTAGGCCTTGGTCATGCAACATTGTCCGTGTTGCCCCAACAATAGTTCTATTATTCCTCTCAGCCACCCCATTTTGTTGTGGGTTATGAGGTGTCGTCAATTCCCGTTTAATTCCTTCTGCTGCACAGAAGTCCTTAAACTCTTAAGAGACATATTCTCCACCGTTGTCGCTTCTCAAGGCCTTGATCTTCTTCCTTGGCTCTTTCTCGACCAAATCTTTGAACTCACAAAACTTTGTGAAGGTTTGGTCCTTTTTCTGCATGAAATAAATCCAACATTTACGAGAATAATAATCAATGAAAATCACATAATACCTTTGCTTCATTGTGGATGTCGTCGAGAATGGTCCACACACATCAGTATGAACTCACTTTAAGATAGCCTTTGCTCAACTATCTCGATCATGAAAGGAAGACTTGGTGTACTTTCCCAAGGTACAACCTTTGCATGTGTCGACTCGCTCAAGTTTACCTTTGGGAAGTCCTATAGATATATGTTGCATTATCTTCAAAGCCCCATGATGCAAATGGCCCAACCACCTATGCCACAACTCGCCAATGTCTTGGCTTTGCACCAATTCTGCTTTCGTACTCAATGCTGCACAATCATCTACCTCTAATTTATAGAGATTCTTCACCTGAATCCCTATCCTTTTGGTCTGACCCATGGCTATGTGTTTTAGGAACGCCTTTCCTTTACTGGAGACAACATCATAGCCTTTGTCCTCCAACATCGTGATCGATACCAAGTTCTTCTTCAACCCAGGCACATACATCACATCTATCAAGGTGATAAGATCTCCATGCTCCCTCTTAAAAGCAACCATGCCCACTCCTGAAACACTATACCTTCCATCATCACCCATCTCTATGCGCATCTTGAGGTCTTTCTCCTCCAAGGCACTGAATAAACTTTTATCATTGGTCATGTGGAATGAGGCTCCACTATCAAGATACCAAACACAACCCATCCGATGAGGGTAAATTCCATTTCGAACTTAGAGGCTAATGCCTCACCTTTTGATCCTTCTGAGGATCCCTTCTTGGACTTCTTCAATGGGAAATTAGTCGCATAATGTCCCATCTCGTGATGATTAAAGCATCTCACTTTAGACTTTTCACCCTTCCTCCCTCCATGAGAGTAATTTAATTTGGAAAGGGAAGCCTTCCCCTTCTCTTTCCTTGCCTTACTTGCTAAGGCTAGATTTTCTTCATCATCATTTTTGGATGAAGAACTATCTTGTGTACTCCTCCTAATCTCCTCCTGCATGAGATCCAACCACAGTCGTTCCCAATCTGGTAGTTTCTTCCTTCCATTCACAAAGTCCTAGTAGCTATTCCAACTCTTTGAAAGGCCAAGGAGAGCAAGGCTCACCATATCTTCATTAGCAATAGTTATTACCACACTACCAAGCCCATCTCTGCAGGGGGTGAGCTTGTTCAGAAATGTGGAAATAGTATCGCCCTTCTCCATCTTGATTCTTTGAAGCTTATCCTTGAGCGCCAATTTCCTTTGGTCGTTATTGTTCTAGTAGAAGTCCTTCAATGTCTTCCACATTAAAAATGGAGTATCATTCCCATGGAGACTCGAGACAATATGGTCTCGAACTCCCTCAAGGATGATCCATCTCACCTTCGCCACACACTTCTTCTACTCAGCAAACTCTTGTGCATTAGTTGAAGTTGGCTTTGGGATTTCTTGATCAATGAAATCCTTCAAGCCATTGTCTTCTAATACAGCCTCCATTCTATCTTTCCATGCTATGTAATTCGAGCTACCTTCCAAGGCATACTTAAGTCTCAAGCCATAGAACGCCATTGGCCAATCTTGAAGTATGATATGAATTTGATTTGCACCCGCAACCCTCAACTTCAAACTTCGAATTCTCTTCTCAATATACTGTTCACAGCTCCGATACCATGTAGAAAATTTCTACAAATATCCCTCTGATACCATGTAGAAAATCTATATGTAGGTTAACCCGATGATGCAATATAAATCAAAGCATAATCATAACCTACTTCTACTATCAATTTGGGGAAGCTTAAAGATCGAGTTGAACAATATACCCAGAAGAATAAGAATCAATGCACAATACACATGAAAATACTCCGGGGAAAGCCTCAACTAAAAACCCCACTATCTGTATTATCATACAAGTGGAAATACATAGGAATTATGAAAAGCCTTAGCTCTCTTAGTACAATCCTCATAGATGCTCACAGGCAATCTTGGCTTCTCTCAAGCCTTCCTCTCTGCCCTCCAAGCTCCTATTTCCTTGCATTGTTCCTCTGGGATGATTCTCACCTCACCAAGTGCAACACTCTAATCTCACACATTGTCAGAACTGCGCAATGCTCAAGGAATGATGCCTTGACTGCATGCATGAGTTTTCTTTATAAGAAAACACATGCAACTGATAGTACATTGTCCTTGACTTTAATCTCAACCGGGTTTTTCTCAGAATAGACATGCATGAGTTTCTAATGAGGGAATCTTTAGTTAACTAGAGTACACTAGTTAAGTGCATGCATGCATCAACTAACTGTTAACTATCTATTAGTGCCTCAAACAAATTGGAACTAATTTAACTAGACTTAACTCAGTAAACTGAATGAACTAATTACAACTCAAATATAACTCAATATTATCTCCTTGATTTAAGGCTTATCTCCTTAATTTAAGGGATAACTCTTGCATGACTTCAAAAAGACTTCTAACTTGAATTTCCACAACTAATTAATTCAAAATGAATTAATCAATTATTTCCAAGTAGCTGTTAAGACTAAATTTGATTTTAATTCACAATTTAATTCAAAGACAAATTAAATTGGAATATTATTGTTGTCATATTTCAACAGATGGATCCTACTGTGATAATCATAATTGTATCAAACTCTGAGAATCATGTATTTCATGATCGATATAAGTATATCGACATCTGATATCACCATCTATGAGATTGTATGCAGAGGCGGGTCATGTTGTTGGGAATACATTCCTACATAGGAACAAGATATGGATATTTTGACAAAGGCTTTGTCAAAGGGAAAATTCAAGTTCCATAGAGGCATGATAGGGGTATTAGATAATCCCTTTCTTTTTGAGAGGGAGTGTTGAAAGTGCAACAAAAAATCTAGTTTCGACTTTGCCTTGGTCAAACTAGATTAAAAATTGAAATTCAATTTCAGTAAAATACTTGGGGGTAGTTAACTGAGGTGATATGGCACTTATCACTCAGTTGATTCGAGTAAGCAACACTTGAGTTCAGTTTAGTATGATTGATTTTTAATTTCTAGCAATCTATTTCAATTAATTTGAGTTATTGTGAGTTTAACTAGTTCTAACTATTAGAGAACTAGTAGAGGGTCTAGTAGTGGGTTATATACCTCAGTGATCACCCAGTTAACTCATCAATCAGCCCAAGATAATCGATTCATGCAAGAAACTTGACTTACCAAGTTGAGATTGGAGTTCAAGGACAGTGTACAGGGAAAGTTTTAGGGACTAATATTCACAGGTGGGCTAATTTTCCATGTTTTTTCCAAAAACAAGTTCGCCAATTTCCATTTTTTCTAAAAATGATTCGCCCACATTTTATAATATAAAATTATTTTACCTTAAAAATCGCCAAAATTTTATATAGACTAATATAAAACCATTATAAATATTTTATAAAAATATTGTCAAACATTTTATAATTTGCATGTTATGGACTAGTAAGATTCGCCAAGGTTTCTAAACTTTAGGATAAACTTCCATCCTTAAAATTTTCCTTGGTGTACTATCAGTTGTAGGCAGTTCCAAATTGTACAGGTAGTGCATGCAGACAGAAAAGGGACTACAGGAATTACGCAATTCCCAATGAGCAATTTCTCGCATTTAATAGGGGTTAATTCCTTATTGAATGGTGCAAAGAAATAGGGCCTTGGAAAGGTGGGAATTTGGTTAATTATTGACCAGATTTGGATTTTGAAGCAGTGAGATAGACTATACTAGTGTAGAGGTTGCTCATGCTTGAGAAAGCATTGTATTTCTTCTCTACTTTTTTATTAATGTAATACAAATAGGAAAGGGTATTGAGCAGTTGTTTTCTCTACTTTAGATCTTGGCAGGATCTAAAGATAGATCCTGCCAAGATAGAGGCCATCATGAAATTACCGATGCCTACTAATGTTTTTGAGGTTAGGATTTTTAATGGGGCAACACAATACTTGAGGAAATTCATAGCCTCGTTCTCAACAATAGCAACACCATGTAGAAATTCTATGTAGATTCAAAGCTTCTCTTGTAATTTACTAAAACATAAAACTTGAATCTACTCTACTCATATTAGAAAATCTATTCACGATCGAGAAAGGAAATCATAAACATGCGACATGAATAAATACACAAACATGAAGAATTATTAGAGAACTAGTAGAGGGTCTAATAGTGGGTTATGTACCTCAGTGATCAACCAGTTAACTCATCAATCAGCCCAAGATAATCGATTCATGCAAGAAACTTGACTTACCAAATTGAGATTGGAGTTCAAGGACAGTGTACAGGGAAAGTTTTAGGGACTAATATTCGCAGGTGGGCTAATTTCCATGTTTTTTCCAAAAACAAGTTCGCCAATTTCCATTTTTTCTAAAAATGATTCGCCCACATTTTATAAATAAAATTATTTTAACTTAAAAATCGCCAAAATTTTATATAGAATAATATAAAACCATTATAAATATTTTATAAAAATATTGTCAAACATTTTACAATTTTCATGTTATGGACTAGTAAGATTCGCCAAGGTTTCTAAACTTTAGGATAAACTTCCATCCTTAAAGTTTTCCTTGGTGTACTATCAGTTGTAGGCAGTTCCAAATTGTACAGGTAGTGCATGCAGACAGAGAAGGGACTATAGGAATTACGTAATTCCCAATGAGCAATTTCTCGCATTTAATAGGGGCTAATTCCTTATTGAACGGTGCAAGGAAATAGGGACCTGGAAAGGTGGGAATTTGGTTAATTATTGACCAGATTTGGATTTTGAAGCAATGAGATAGACTATACTCATGTAGAGGTTGCTCATGCTTGAGAAAGCATTGTATTTCTTCTCTACTTTTTTATTAATGTAATACAAATAGGAAAGGGTTTTGAGCAGTTGTTTTCCCCTAGATAATTCTTCATGTTTGTGTATTTATTCATGTCGCATGTTTATGATTTCCTTTCTCGATCGTGAATAGATTTTCTAATATGAGTAGAGTAGATTCAAGTTTTATGTTTTAGTAAATTACAAGAGAAGCTTTGAATCTACATAGAATTTCTACATGGTGTTGCTATTGTTGAGAACGAGGCTATGAATTTCCTCAAGTATTGTGTTTCCCCATTAAAACTCCTAGCCTCAAAAACATTAGTAGGCATCGGTCATTTCATGATGGCCTCTATCTTGGCAGGATCTATCTTTAGTTCTCATCCACCTATCACATAATCGAGATACATCAAAGACTTTTATGCAAACTCACACTTCTTGAGATTCTCTAGCTATTGGTGCTTCTTCAATGGCTCTAACACCTACATCATATATCAGATTGTTCCTCCTAGGTAGCATTGTATACCATTATATCATCCAAATAGACAATAACAAATGAATCTATAAAAGGGTGTAGTACATCATTCATTGATTTCATAAACATAGTTGGTGCATTACATAGGCCAAATGGAATCACTGACCACTCATACAAACCTTGCCTAGTTTTTGAGGCATTCTTCCAGGTATCTTCTTCTTTGCCTCGAACCTAGTGATATCCAAGCTTTATGTCTAGCTTGGTGAAGTATTTTTATTACTATAACTGATCTAGAGCATATATCATGGGCAAGGGGTATCTGTTCTTAAGTGTGATCTTGTTCAATGCCCTGTAATCTATACACATTTGCCGAGTCCTATCCTTCTTTTGCACAATGATGATGGGTGACCCACATGGCGATGAACTGATCAAATGACACCTTGTTCCAGTAATTGTTGCAATTATATTTTCACCCTACTTGCTTCTATAACAAACTATCTATACATCCTAATGTTTGACAATAGGAGTCTGACAATAGTTGGATCCCACACTGCACTTCCCTCTTAGGCGGTAACCCTTTAGGCTCTCGGAACACATGCCTATATGCTTGTAGCACTTCTTCCAATTGTTGTTTCTATTTCTTAGTACACCCATCCAATGATGTATTGCCTCTTACTGACTCTTACACAAATTACTTTTCTCTTAAAAACAATAAAACATACTTCTTGTTGGAACTGATCAATTTCTTGGCTTGGTTCAAACTTACGGATAATTTTTTTTACATTCCCTTGTGCGCATTGATGGTGAAAATTTTCCATCCTTGATGAGCCGATACTAGTTGTCTCTCCTCATGAATATTGCATTTCGCTTGTACATGTAGGGACTCCCAAGCACGACTCCACATACATCAAGCGAAACCACATCTAGTTCTACTTCATCAATAAAACCAACACTGATGGAAAATCTAATTTTGCATTTTTTTGTTACCTTCAACTCCACATCCTTAGTTACCCATACCAATGGATATGGGCTTGGATGATCACGAACTTCCAACTCCAACTTCTTGACCAACTATACTGCAATAAGAATTGTTTGTGATCTTCAGTCAAATAGAGCATCAATAGTGGTCTTCTTGACCTATATATTTATTTGGAAGAGTTTGTTCATTTCTTTTTCTTCATGTTGCTAAAGGCTACTAAGATTCACTTCTTGCACTGAAGTACAAACGATCTTCACATCCACATCCGATCTGTTTTCAAATTGGTTGGTTGAATCAGTGGCCATGAGATTCTTCTTCTTATTGTTTTTCTTCTTGTTCTTTAGATTAAGCTTTGGATGCAACTTCCAACGCTTCTCTATATGGTCATCAATGTTGCATGGTTGCAGTGGTTTTTGGGAACTTTGCACTGATGTATCGTGGTTGTCATAATTTTATCTTTTCCCCCCTTTCTTCTTCTTCTTCCCCTCCTTAGAAGTGGTTTGTTTCTCTTTTCGTTGTGACCCACTTGATTTCCCTTTCTTCGAGCCTATGTTTTCCAAGTATTGTGTATGTACACAAGCCTCGTCCACCGATCTAACCTTGAACAACATCATTTTCTCCTGTAGGTGGCAATGCAAACCCCCCAAACATTTGAGTACATGGATCTATTTGGGGAGATACCCAACATTGTGACCATCTTTCTAAACTTTGTGGTGTACTCCTGAACGCTTGGGGAGATACCCAACATTATGGCCATCTTTCTAAACTTTGTGGTGTACTCCTAAACGCTTTGCCCCTAATTTTGCCTGAAGTAGTGCCACCAAATCCAATAGTCCTCTTCGTACACAATAGGGTAAAACTATGACTTTATGATAAGTTTTGAAGTCATCCCACTTAGTCACTAAGGTTCTCCCTCCAACCTAAAGGTCTTAGAGTGGCTTTCCCACCATGTCATGGCATCACCCTGTAATTTTAGTTGCGCAAATGAAATTTGATGCTCTTTCACAATTTAATGGACACTAAAATACACTTCAAATTGCTGCAACCAATGATTTAACTCCATATTGTTGATATCGTCATGGTGTGTCTTGATATCGACCTTCGCTTCCATTTTTAACAAGGACTATGAATGATTCATGGTAGTCGAATTGGGTTGATCGTTTTCAATTCCTTTCTTTGACTGGTTCTATGTTTCTTTCTGATACCCTAATTTTCCCTCTGATTTGTCCTCTGATTTGTCGTCTGCTTTAGAACCCCCATCTTCTTTAAATATCCCAAGCTTAGTTCAAAAGGTCATCATGAGGAGATGTACATTATTATTTATATCTACAACTTCTTGTTTTAGCCACAAAAACCTCTCTTCTGAAGGATCGCGAGGGTTATTCATAGATTTGTGGGTCATGATTAGGGTTTTATGACTTTTGGCCCAATCGATCTAGATCTCATGCAAATATCCACAATATACTCAAATAATCCCTCTATGATACCAATATGATCTATAAATTGTTCTAGATATTCCACTGGGCATTCTGTCCCAACATATCTAATGAAATTGTGTTTAAAAATACAAAATCTACATTACTATAATATTATTTCTCTTTAGATTTAAAGATTTGTAGATTATTGTTAATAGTGTATGCATGTGAATTAAAATTATGTATAAAGTATAAAACGGTGAAATAAAACTTACAAACACATTTGACACACAATATGACCTGAGAAACCCTTTCAAGAGAAAACCCCAACAGGAAGGTGAGGTCGCTATGCTCTCTCTCTTAATGGAAATATGGTTGAGTACAGAGAAGTATGACTTCTGGCCGTGGGCTACTATAGTAAAAAAATTCGCTTTGTGTGCTCTATCTCCTATCCCTCTTGGTTATTTTTTCTTAGCTATGGAACAAATGCACTCGAAAGAATGGAACCCTATTTTCTCCTAGTGACTCAATTATAACACAGCCTGATAGCCTACTAGTGGTTAGGTTTGACTACCTCAACTCTTAACCAGAGTTACAATATAGACTCTTCTAGAGTATTCTTCATCATAATCATGTGGCTAGCCCTTTTTTCATGAATTATAGGTGCTGACGTGGCATCATCTAGAATTATGGTGGTGAAAACAAGGGCAACTTCGAAGTGGCAAGTTCCTCAAGTCTACCCTTTAGGGTATAGAAAAGTGTTAAACCTTATAAGAACCTTAGTTTCAGGGAACACCCCGTCCCACAAGGATAGGCTGGGAGATCTAACCTGGTTGTCCCTTGAGGGACCACCCTTCACCAGTGGCCCCATTATTTCTCAGGCAACGCAACCTTGCTCCCTAACCTCGGGACTAAGGGTATGAAAGCAGTGACACCCTAGTAAGAACCTTGTTGACAGACACTCCATCCCCCCAATTGGGCTGGGGGCAAGTCGCACCATCAGGCCCACCCATGATCTTTGCCATGTGGTGGCACCCACACGGATGATGCAATGTGTCCCTCCTCCCTAATTCGGGACAAGTCATGTTGGCTTGGATTCAAGGTTGTCCCCTCTGGTCCACATGTCGAGTGTGGTACCACATACGAGAGGCACGGCAGCCCGGCTCCCTAACCTAGGACACCCCAATCAAGGATGGGCTAGGAGTCTTGTCAGTCCCCTCAGGACCACCAACCTGAAGTGAGTGGCCCCAATAACTTGAGGCAAGGTTGCCTCGGCTCCCTGACCTGGGACACCCCTAACAATGGAGCTGCGAGTCATGTCAATCCCCTTAGGTCCACATGTGTGTTATCAAGCGTTAGTGGCACCAACAACTTGAGGCAAGTTGGCATCAACTCCCTAACCAGGGACACCCCAATCACCAAGGATGGATGGATTGGGATTCAAGTCAATCCCCTCAGGTCCACATGTGTGTTAGCAAGCGCTAGTGGCACCAGTCTGTTGAGGCAAGGTTGTACCCTGGATCCCTAACGTCAAATCTATGTGCTCGTTCCTTATTGCATTTGGCCATCTTTCGATTTTTTTCTTGCTACCATTTTTTGATTTTTTTAACCATCAGCTATTTGGGCACCTCCTTCTTGAAGTTTCGGCGAAGCACTTTCACGCAAGTAACTATCATCAAAGAACTTCCTGCAGTGGTAATACACCCTACTCTGACTCATTCCCTCCTAATTGATAGCTCGGTGATAAGCCCTATCTCAAATAGAGATAGGAACAAACATTTACCTCGGTGAAGCACCTTTTCGACTTTTGCTCCAGGCTCAAGGATGGATCGAAGATCAAGGAAGGCTCAAGGAGGGGCCCCATCAAGGCTTCGACCCATCGGGCAAGACCATTGAAAATGAATAAGGAACGCCCAAGAAATCCCAAGTCTCCAAAACTATCGGAAACTCTGAGCCTTCAGATTTGTTGATACTTGCGCATCTTCCTTGCAGAAAACTTTCCTAGCAATTTGTCAAGCCTCAATTATAAGAAAACTATAATACCAATCTACATGGCCCGTACCACTGAAACGGCAATTGTTGGAAATATTTGGGAAGGTATATTTATGTTCAGTGTCTACATTGATTAATTGATGTAATTTTTTCCAAATGTCAATCCAACAATTAACAAGCATATGTTGAACAACATGAGTCAAAATACAATTTCCCTTCCTAAATCTTTCAGCGACCCCTTCGCTTCGCCAATTGTAACCCTACTATCTTTGTAATAAGTCTAAACAACTACAACTGACTAGCCCAAGTTTCCATATTACATGTAATGAACTTGATGTTTAAGCCTACTAAGAGAATTGGTTCCCAATCAATTATCTTTGTCATATATGGACTTTTCCTTTATAGGATTATGCTTCTTCAAAAGTTTATCTTTACCTCAATCAAAAACTATAGTTGTACTGTTAGGAAATGGGGTAAAAGGATTTTGATTACGATCATCAACCATTGGCAATGTTGAATTATTTCTGGTTGAAAAAGCTAGGCCACTTTTGTTGCTTTCTGCCCATATTCCTACTCAACAAGTGCAGCCTATCAAATTTCTCCTTGATAGGTTGACCACAGCTTTTACCTTCATCCATTGAAGCAACAAAAGTTGTCTCTTTTGCATCTACCACTTGGATTAATACTTTGCTGCTTAGAATGATGAATACCTCTCTTCAGCATCATTTCCCTTTAATGGTACTTATAAAAAGTCTGAAATAGTGCTCCAACCACTGTTATGTTGTCATGTGTAGCCACAAACCTCTAATCCATCACGAGGCATCTCACTTTTGACAGATTATGCTTCCATATTGTTACCTGAATCATTATTTACATTTGGGCTCACTTCAATCTATTCTTGTTGGTTTTTAGTTGTTGCGTCAAATTTGCAATTTCTTTTTCCTTTCACCACCATTGATAATGCCCATGCTTCGATCCAATCTACCATTCTTGTGAAATTCTTGTTATATTCTTGAATTTTTCTGTTATAATCTTCAAGTTGTTTTCTGTTATAATCTTCAAATTTCATGTTATAATCTTCAAGTAATTTTATGTTACAATCTTCACATTTTTTTGTCATAATCATCACATTTTCTATTACAATCTTCAATTTTTTGAAATATTCTGTGAAAAAAATCTCCTCGTTGATTTGGAAGCATTTTTCAAATAACTGTTAGGCAAACTAACTATGATACCATTGTAGTATTCATTTTTATTTAATTGATTAGATTTTCTAGAATATTTTTGCAATGGAATATAGCATGAAAGTTTACCGAAAATAATATAAATTTAGGAAAATGAAAATTATCAATGCTTAAATAAATCTTGCCATTGCAATCCAATTTTTGTTGGTGTTTGTTGGTGCTTAATTAAATCTTGCAATTGCAACCCACAAAATTGGAGAGAAAATAATGCAAATCCCAACTAATTTCATTTATTTAATACTAAGAAGAGATTACATCAATAATTTGCGAGAAAACTTGGTAGGTGAATTAGGTAAAAATCCTTGGCTCCTAACTCCCTTATTTTTGCAACTCAACTCCACTGAACCTTCTAAATAAACCAACTCGGCCTCCTAGATTGGTCAATTTAGCCTTCTTGAGTCTAGAAATTCGACCTCCTTGAATAGTCAATTTAGCCTCTCATACAAAAGCAAATTGCAACCCATAAAATTGGAGAGAAAATAAAACAAACCTCAACTAATTTCATTTATTTAAGACTAAGAAGATTACATCCATATTTTGCGAGAAAACCTGGTAGGTGAATTAGGTGGAAATCCTTGGCTCCTAGACCCCTTAATTTTGCAACTCAACTCCACCGAACCTTCTGAATAAACCAACTCGGCCTTCCAGATTGGTCAATTTGGCCTTCTCTTAAGTCTGGAAATTCAGCCTCTTTGAATAGTCAATTCAATCTCTCATGCAAAGGCAAATGATCAGCTAGGGTGGTTTTACAACCATCACAACCAACCACCACCAGCTAAGGTGTATATCTCAACACCAAAACCAAGAAATATATCAATAGCTTCTCTCTCACACCATAAGCTACATAAACCCTTAAACAATTATCAAAAATTCAATACTCATTCATACTCCAAATGAACTCTCATCTTCTTTTTTTATAATTTATCATTTTCAAATATTATGATCTTCAAATATTATGAGTAATTGAAATACCATGGTCAATAACATGGGTCATCAATATACCCTAAATTCTCTTTATAACCTTTATTAATTTAATTATTCATTTCACCTCTTAATATTGTTTTTTCTTTCCAAATAAAAATGAACAATTAAATTGACTCTCTTAGAAAGACCATCAAAGTGGATGCATGACGATGATGGATTATAATAATACTAAAAGTGATGATGACAATGCTTTTATCATGGTAGATTTTGCACACAAATGCAAAGGATATGCTTTAAGGCCAGAATCATAATACCACTGATAATGGTCAAAGTAATGTCATTCACCCTAAGAGGGGGAGATGAGATGGTATAGTATTAGTTCATATGTTACAAGATTTACAATTTATAAGTTGAATATTGAACATCTGGATATTTCTGTTGTTATAAACATCCTGTTGTTAGTATGAACGATGCTATTGAGGATCACCCACTGTTGGTTAGGGCATTGAATATGCTCCCTCTTTAGTTTGAAAAATTAAATGATTTGTTCAAAAACTATATTATATATATTAAGCTCATGTAAGGTTTGTTTTACCTTCAATAGGTAAAAAATAATTACTTATGTATTAAAAATGCCCTTAAATATTTCTGGTTGCAAAACCTGATAATGTGCCTCCCATTCTGAGTTATCCTTATTTCGTTTTGCATTCCTGGTTTTCCGTAACATGGCTGGCAGCAAATTCAAGTACGGTGTGACTAATTTCATATGAACCATACCATTTTCTGTACCTTTAAAAACGATGGTAGTTCTGAGAACTATAAATATAGTAGAAATTTCTTTTAGAATTGCAACATCCACAATGAAATATATTTAGACAGATCTCAAAAAAAAAAAACTTCTTGGATGTGTATTGAAAACACCTTAAAATGTTTATTATTGCTAAACTTTTTCCCTTTCTGAACATGCTTCTAATTTTGTTCCGCATTTCTCGTAACATCGCTGACAGCATAATATGGTGTGACTAACTGTACCATTTTCTGCACATCTTGAGAAACAATGAGAACTGGAAATATAGTTGCGGGCATTTGGAATAACGATACTAGGATGAATAATATAGAGATGTTTAAAAACTTAATTATTCTTGCATGTATTAAAACACCCTCAAAATGTTTCTTTTTGCGAAAAGCTGAGAATTTTCGTTTCCATTCTGATCTGATTTCTCGTTTCATTTCGCATTTCTTTAACATGGCTGACAGCATATTCAAGCATGGTATGCCTGACGTTATAGGAACTGTACTATTTTCTGCACATCTTAAGAAACAATGGCAGGTCTGAGAACCAGAAATTTGAGCAGCAATCGCATTTGGAATCGCAACATGCATAAGAAACAATACAATACAGATAGATATGAACACCATGAACTCATACAAGGATTAGTTTCTAACATAGCAATGGCATGATGATAATAAAGATATGGAAAATTTGATAATTAGCTACGATGACAGCCAAAACATTTCTACGGTTCCTAAATCCAGCTAGAATGCCCAAAAAAAAATGTTAAGTCACTTAATCTGGCTGGCTGTCACTCTCTTATTTGATAAAGGCAACTAAGTGGCCAAGAGAAACCTTTTATTGTACGCCCGTACTTAGCGGAGCCAAAAAAATCGCAGAATCGTAAATCTCTACGATAATCCCTAAAATAAAGAGGGTTCAATGATTTTGGACGAAAGGACTCCGTAAAAAATAATCCCAGGGCACCAGAGCCCAAGTAGCTGGTAAATTTACAAAACCATATTTCAGATGATAAATGAAACTGCTTACTCTTGAACTTACAGCTTAAGTTGCTGCAAATGCTTAAAAATTAATAGATTGATATCTCAATAGTGCTCTGAGGTAAGGTCTATGTACTACAACAGCAAAATTCTAGACAGGCACATGAATGTGCTCTAAATATGTTACACGGCAAGGCCAAATGACAACTCGGTAAAGCCTGCCAACCTATGAATAATATTTAATAATCTACAAATTGAAAAATATTGACCAGCTAAATTAGCTTAATGCAACATTCACAAACAAAAGACCTCCCATTGTCAACTGCTTTGATGAAGCCATAAAGTAACAAGTGCACCATAGAAATCAGCTCTCTGCAGCTGCCACTCTTCACTGAACCCTGGATGTTGTAGCTGCAAATTTCAGACGCTTCAAGTTGCATCTGCCTCCAAAAGATCACATAAAACTCCATTCCAAGGCCAAATTATGATGAGCCTTCAAAGCTGGCAGCCTTACCATTTACAATAATACTCTTCTGGCATTGAATTCACATCTTTGAAGTTATGCATGCCATGAAAGGCGTTGGCACGACAATGTCAATAATTTCTTGTGGACCTTCCCAGGAAAAGAGAATTGGAATAACAGAAAGCTGTGCAGGTAAGCGACAAATGATGTAAGAAAATATCTGACCTTTGTGCAGACAAAACTGCTATATAGTTACAATGCATAATGCAGAACAGTAACACCACCAAGTATCATGAACTGGAGTCGAACGCTGATCTAAGCAGCGAAAAATCTGGCCATCAAATCCATGCAAGAGAACCTCGATCATTTGAACCCTGTGGACGACCTCTTGTTGGTGTTGGTGGTCTTTGAACATTGAGCTCCTGATTCCAAAGCAAAGGTAAGCATTAACAAAGGCTGGAAAAAATAAGACAGCCACATTAAAGCGATCAGAACTTTCAACACAGACAACTGAAAATCGGTAGGGTATCAAGGCCATTAGGAAAAACTACCTGCATCCATGTGTCCTCCATATGACCTTCAGGAGATGCCTCTGCTGATGCTATTGCCGGAGGAAGAGGATGGATCAGCTTTGGAACCACCACAAGGTCCCTACCTAGTACTAAGATTGCACCTGCATTGTTGGCAGTTCCTGTAGAAACATATATATTATTGTTTGCCACGCCTGAGCCAATCGTATCACATTTTCATTTCAAGAAAGAATGAACATACCACAATAATTAGTAGCTGAGAAGAGAGTGATTAAATGGCCTTGAGCAAAACGTTCAAAGCCATCCATGACACACTCGTGTGCTCGTATAATAAGCTGCAAATCATTGTTTTTGCAGAATTCCATCACTCGATCTGGCTGCAACACAAGAACCCAATAGCCTTAACTACTAGAATTATCTAAGTTTCACAGAAAATGCCTAGACGATGCATACTCTAAAAGGAACATCCAAGTCCGTAACAGAGGAAGAATCCTATTAGCTTTATGAAACAAATAGTACAATACTGGAAGATTCATTTTTCTTGACATTTCTCAGGCTCTTATTAAATGACACATTTGGAATCAATTCCTATAAGATTAATGCTTGCGTTTTCTTTTCTATCGAGAAGTATTTCCTAAACGGCATCATAAAGAAATTGAAACACCTGGCCATAAGTATTTTTCCAGAGTAGACAGGAAACAATTTGCTGAATTCAGAAAACACTAAACTATTGTTGGGGTTTCTCTTGTATGAAATTGCATACTTAACATGCATTGTTTGCTCCAAAGTTGTCACACTCTGACTCAGACTCAGCTGGCCTGGGACTCAGCAAGAGTGACGACTAGGAAAAAACTCCAGAAAGAGTCGAGACTCAGCAATGACTTGGCAAATACCAGAAAAGCTCAAAATATAGTAAATTTTGTGCACAAAAAAATTTAACTAATGACTTTTCCAATCCATATAAGTTATAAAACCAGAATCTATGCACAAATTCATAAGATCATCACAAAAAATAAAATAATGCAACATTTGACACTACATTTTTTTGACAAAACACTGAACTGAAAGATGATCCAAGATCAAATCCACAAATGGTACCAAGTTCAACAATTACTAATAAGATATATCAACGGCATAACTGATAGTTTCATAAACAGCGTAACAGTTTAGCTAAAAAAAATTGCCCAATTACAGCTATTAACTGAAACTAACCAGATAAACCTAACTGTTACTTCAGTGGGGTGACCCCAAAGAAACAGAGCTGAATATTGTCTAACAACCTCTGCAGCACGACTGGTAACTTACCTGAGGGCCGAGAGTTTATGTATTTACGCTTGTGTTTTAAGGTTTAACACTCCAACTTCCCTGCCAGTCACTCCATTTCCAATATATTTTCCCCACTCCAAACAGCATTTCACAAGTCAAAATGCCCATATAATGGTCACAAGGGCCTCCAAGTTGGACTCACAAGTATGACCTGACACATGGCAAGTAGAGTGAGTATGGTGAGCTTCCCACAAATCTGGCGGGTGGGGAGTTTCAAGGGGCAAAACTTAGGCCAGTACTTACCCTAGCTAAGGCTCAACAAGACTCGTGAATCTTTTAGCTTAGCCAAGCCAAACTACATGGCTTCTCAACTTCCCATGACATTTCAGGGATGAAATATTGCACTACCACAGATTTGAAAGTTTTAAATAATAATTTTCCATTTTTCAGTTAGGATCACATTTTATCAAAACTTCTGTAAGTTCAGATTATATATTGTAGAAGATGTGCAGAGCCTGTTCTCTAGAGGACACGTCTACCTGGTGCATTTTTGTGACTAGACATTTTCAAAGCTTTTTTATGCATAGCAAACAAAATCAGTAACTGAATTTCATAAGAAATGACTTTGTGATTCCAAGAGCATCCAGTATTATGATGGTTTCTCACACATCTTTTAGCTACAATCTGCATCTGATGACAGAAAATAGTGTAGACAGGAGAAGTTCTGAAAAAAAACGGCGTTTTACAAACATATATACTCTGGAGTCAGTTTCTTCACTAATCAGTCATTAAAACATATGAAATTTCCCTCACTTCAAACACTACAATTCCTTACTGGTGGGAAGAATATGAATAATGCTATGTTGCCAAATTTCCAAAGAAAACAAAGTTCATGTTCTTCTGATAGTAGATTCATTACCCACACAACCATCCGGAGTAGCTGCTACTAAACCATTATCACTGGATAAATCAGGACCGATTGATGATTAACTGATGATTATTCAGGGATGAAATAAAAACAAGAATAGTTATAAATGTTGACTGACAAAGTCAAGTGTTTGATTCCACAGTAGGCAGAATGCTTTTATCATCTGAACCAAGAATCAAGTATCATATCGAAGCAAATAATTGTTGTAAAAAAACATTTATATAATGTCGTTTAGGAAGACATTGACTGATCAACGTGACGTCCTAATTTTTGGTTGGTCCCAGCGCACACATGATCGAAATGGAAACACCCAATAAATGTAACAGTCAAGTTAATAGGGTTAATCACATTAATATGATTTTAATCTGGTTAAATTTAATTTGAAATCCTTTTGAACTTTAAGATATACTTTGATTTTTCTTTTGGATATAATAAAATTCCTATTTCTCCAATTTTACATATTATGGTTTAGGGTAATACCCTTTATCTAAATACCATAAGTAACCATTTTGATGGGCCTTGAGTATGCCCTAAAACTGCTTCTGCTTGGCTAAGGACTTGTCTTCCTTTGGATGTAAGGAAACAGGTTAACAGCCCAAGACCTAGAGGCATCTATCAGGAGTGAAAGCCTGCCCCCTTACAGACCACCAGCAGATCATTCCAGGTGGTGTGGTTTTCTTTGAATAACAGTTGTGAGACAGCCTGCATTCACGGATAGCAGCCAGTGGTGGCTGTCCCTGCTACTGGTTTGACAACTGAATTATGATAGATTTTTCCCACTATTAAATAAATAAACCATGAAAATGATCCATCAATAACAGAAAAGAAATAAAATAAAAATAAAAAATAAAAAATAAAACAAACAGAGCATAACCTCACTCAAAATTAACAATCAATACAAGATAAAAACTATTAAAGAGAAAAAGGGATGCATGTGGTATGCTCGATGAGAAAAGGAATCTTAATCTTAATAAACGAATCAATAATTATGACTGCTATCTAGTAATTTATAACTTTATTGCATTCTAATGATGAATAAGGTCATTTTATATTTACTTGTTTTACTAATATCACATACCTGATCATTTTCAAGATTCAAACATAAAATTTGCTAAAACCTCAATTTCACAAATCGAGAAACAACAAATGTCAACACTGGACCTGAAACAGAACCTAGTACCAACACATACACCTAATAGAAAATATAGTTATAAGAAAATTTAACCATTCTGGAAAAAATCACCAATTAGTCCAAAAACCAGATAGATGGTGATTTTTTGCATCAACTAATTAGATTGTCAAAATCATGACTCGTTCAAATATTTTCCAGCTCAACAATTTTGAAAACGCCTTCAAGAGAGAAGTTCAGGATTTGTTTTGCAGTGTGAGCAGCTTGCGATTTTACGAGAGAAGAAACTTCCAGTGCGTTTCGAGGGAAAAAATTGATCTGTATTTGCCATCTTTAAATCTTGTGTCATTGTTAGTTTATATCTAGATTCTATAGTCTGATTTTGGCCATTTTTTGCTATATTTGTAGAGTTGTTGACCCACATCAGTTTTTTTCCAACACTGAATTATACTGAGTCGCATTATTGCATATTACCAAATGCTATCCATTTTTTCATTAAAAGTCTCATTTTAGGTCAGCACATGCATAAAAATGCCTACCATCATAGATTAATGATACCCAGATATATGTTTTGGATGGTGGATGATTGACTTTACATAAATGTTATGGCTGTTAGTCTAGACTCTATATTTTCCTGACTGTTCTCATCTGATTCAAAAACTAGCCTAGCAAAAGTATAACAAGGGATAAAACCCCAATCTACATCTTGTAAAAGATCTGGATAAAAATACATCCTAGTATTGAGGGGCTAGTATTGTGAATATAATTATGTAAAAGTACTAAATATAGATAATAAATAATAAACATAATAATATGTAAATAAGTAATAATTAGTTAAACAAAGAGGCATGTTTATGGATACATAACCGTTCATAAAGGGTACTTACCTGACTATATATACAGGACTCTCACTCTCAATTGTATCATCATTCATTCTCATACATTTTAATATATATTTTTGTATCCTAAATGCCAAGCACCCAATGCATTGTCCAATACATACATGATATAAGGTCAAAACAAAACAAATAACCAAGGAAGCTCTAAATGGCCTCTACAACAAAAGTAAATTGTAAAACATCATTAGTCACCAATACTACTTACTGGCTACTGCTAGAGAAGCCAACATCATCCGGCTCAGACTTCGAATCAGAGTCAGACAGGGGAACCCATGCCTCCTCCTCCTGATCACCATCTCCAACTGTAGAAGTAGTAGCACTAGCAGGCGCAATAGCTGCATGCTGAGATAGACGAGATATGCGCTTCCGTCATGGCTGAGTAGAGGAAGTGCCTAAAACTGGAAGACTTGGGGTGTTCCTGGTACAAGTGGATCTGCATTCAACTGAACATTATGTTCAACTAATGCCTCCATTTGTAAATCCAAATAAGACCAATATCCTCATCATAATCAAACTCTATTGGATAACTCTCCACTACCCAATCTAATGTTGGATCAATATCTTCCAAGTTCCAACACAATGGGATCTGTATCAAGTCTTTGTTCAGCAATTGGTTGTGTCTTAGTCAAAGGTTGTATTGGACATAGACTAGATCATTTAACTGTTTTTGTTCCAAACGGTTTCTCTTCTTCGTGTGAATCCTCTCAAAGACAAACCAATTGCACTCACACCTAGTAGCACTGCAAGTTTGACTCAAAATACGGATTGCAAACTTTTGCAATTGAGGACAATGGATACCAAAATCCTCCCACCATTGTGCTGCAAAAAACATACTTGTGTAAAAAGTTAGATCAACAAATTATATCTAACTTTCAAACTATAAACAATTTAACAAAATAAGAATTTGAAAATTGATATTTTTGTTTACTTGGCTCATCTGCTTCCCTTGAAATCCTTGCTAGGTTCTTTCCAAAGGTACCCGTGGCTCTGTTGAAACAAGTGATATGTCGGTGTATCTCTAGCTGATCACTCTCCTTAGGGACCATGCGGTCAATGAAGTCAATCAATCCATCTCTAACTTCCCCAATCAAAGCTTCTGCCTCCAAAGCTTTATAATGATACCTTGGTTTCAGAAAAAACCCAGTTGCATGTATAGGGCAATGGAGTTGATTGTTCCATTTTTTATCAATGATTTCCCAAATGGGCCCACATTTAGCCACTCTATCCTTGTATACTGTTTTTATTTTCTCCTTTGCTTAAACCATAGCCTCATAAATGAAGCCCATGGCTCAGCAACCTTCATAGTCGCTGCTACCTTTTCTAAAATATTTCTTCATTAACTTTCTTTCTCACATCTTTGCCATCTTGTTTGCGAGTCCATTGACATTCATTCCATTCATCACTGGAAAACACCCTTTGCAAGTTTCTATGTTGGGAAAGCATAGATTGCAATGCCAAAAAATGAGTTGCAAATCTAGTGATGGCAAGCTTAATAATATCCTTGCCCCTTGTGTGTTTCCTCGTCAAGCTCAAAATCCATGAGTGATTGTAGATATATTTTGTTATGCTTTTGGCATGCTATACAGTGTTCTTGACCCAATCTATTTTGCCAATATCCTTAAGCATGAGGTCTATGCAATGTGCAACACACGGGCTCCAAAAGATGGTTGTGTTTTTCCTCTAACATTTTACCAACAAGAACATAGTTAGAGGCATTATCTCTGATGATTTGAACAACATTAGCCACCCCCACCTTTTCAACAACCTCATCCAAAAGCTGAAACAACAATTGTGCATCTTTCACCCTATCAGATGCATCAACTGATTTTAGAAACATGGTTCCCTGTGGGCACAAGATAAGAAAGTTTATGATGGTACGGTTCCTTTGATCAGTCCATCTATCTGACATGATGGTACATCCTGTCTTTTCCCATGAGCTTTTGAAATTTTTCAAATATTCATCAATGGAGGAAACTTCTTTTTGCAAAAGAGATCCCCTTAACTCATGCATAGTAGGGCCTTTGAAGCCCTTTCCAACAGCAAATATGGCATCAAACATAGGTTCATAATATGGTGAACGAGAAGCATTGAAGGGGATATTAGCATCATACCACCATCTAGCTATGTAATCACAGGTAGTCTCTCTCAATTCTTTCTTCCAATGGTCATCTAAAGTGGGTTGCACTTGACCTCTATTAGCTTGAGGACCAAGTGCACAATCAGAGGGAGAGGAGGGTGTGAAATAACTTTTGATATCACCCTTCTTTTTCATTTTACCCTGACCCTTTTTCTTGAATAGACTCCAAAGAGGGAGGAACATAGCGAAAGGGGTTGGATGCATCAGTGCAATGGATAGATGAAGAGCCCTCATAATCAAAACTTCTCAAATTTATCTAGCAACTCCTTCCCAATCTCCCCAATTTGTGATGATGATGCTTCACATGGAGTAATTTGGCTTCTAACACCAGTCAAGTGTTGTTTCAGCCTATGAATGCCCTTCCACCCCCCTTTAATTTTTCTATGACAATTTGCAGTGCATTTGATTATCAATAATTTCAGCATATGCCCAAACAGCGTCTTTCATTCTAGGAGCCATTTTCTTATATTTGGACTTGGAAATGAAAGGAAAAAAATTGAAAATGGAAACAAAACAAAAAATGCTTCAATGTTCATTTCTTTTACAAAAATTACTCTTTTCAATTTCCAGATTTACACAAAATAAAACAAGCAAAATTAGATAGAAGTGAAAAACAAAAAATACCTATAGGCACGAACTGCCTCCTCAATGTTGCTCCAACATACCAACTTCTCAATGCTGCTCCAATGGCTACCCAAGAAGCTCCTCCTTGTTGCTCCAATGATTGCCCAAGACTCCTCACAGTTGCTCCAAAACCAAACTCCACAACTCTTCACAAACTCCTCACAAATTCTCACACAAATGCAATGAGATAGCTGTGAGGAAATGTGAGAGGGTTAGGTAGCTTTTATAGGCTTGGGAGAGGTAGATGGCATTAAAGAAAACCTAAAACCAAATTAGAATTATGTTTGGGGTCCTTTTTTCCCTCCAAAACATTTCGTTGGGTGTCTTTGGGCATCACTGGTCGGTTCGGCCGGTTTAACTCGGACTAGGCCGAGCCAGCCGGTTTGTTACCAAACCAGCTAAGTCGGTGACCAGCTCAGCCATTTCGATAACAAACCGGCCACTGGACCAATTCTTTTGCCGAGTCGGACTGGCCAAGGGTATGGCTCGGTCAGCTCGACCGAATCTAAGCTGGCTCAGTGGTTTTTTAAGACAGTGATCCCTTCTCAGTGCGGCAGTTTTGTTTGTCACTTAAAGGATCATATCAACTTGTATCGACAAAGATGATTGTCCCGAGACGAGAAGACATTCGTAGTAGAAAAAGAGATCAAACAAAAGACATTCGTAGCAGAAAAAAAGATCAAGCCCTTTCATCAACAAGCTTTGAGGACAAAGTTTTTTGAAGAGGAAGGTAATGTTATGAATATAATTATGTAAAAGTAATAAATATAGATAATAAATAATAAGCATAATAATATGTAAACAAGTAATAATTAGTTATACAAAGAGGCATGTTTATTGGTTATATATACAGGACCCTCACTCTCAATTGTATCATCATTCATTCTCATACATTTTAATATATATTTGTATCCTAAATGGAGATCTACATATTCCAAGTCTTTTCAGTATTTAACTTGAAGAACGAACTTTGTTCGCTCCAACTAGATTGCACAAACTCATGTGATTTTGATATGAATCGAGTGAATATCAACATTAATAAAACACTCTGTATGTTGTAATTGCATGTCAAAACCTACTCTTATGAGCTGTAACTGGAACCTTGGCAGTTTGCTTCAAGGATAAAGAGATGACTTGCTGTACACTTTTTTTTTCCGTTTGTCATGCATACACTTACTGTATAAGGAGAATCTGCTTATATGTGGCTAGAACAAATCTACTGATATGTCTTGTGGTGGTTCATCAACTTGATAGCAATAATGGGTGACAACAGAAAATGCAATTGGCACATGCTTGACATTTGTCTATCTTGCGCTTAAAGAGCCTTGAACCCTTGTAGTTGTGGCTTTGCACCATGGAATGCTCATGATTCCATGATATACGTGCATGAGAAGGAACTCGGTGATTCAGAAAAACATATTTGGATGAAAATGTACCTAGCTGTCTGCTGAGAACAAGAAAACCCAGGGATAAGCCGACAGCAATAACATATGTCTAACAATAAAGGAAGCCATATTTGTGTTTCATAAACCATTGCTACCAGCACACCCAACCTTGCCATATAACCTATATAGTATTGGTACCTGCATTGTCTTGCAGCAACTAAAATTACACTAATTATTATTATTTCATACCAATAAAAGAAATATCCGCATGTTTTCAAATTACATTAGAAAAGACATTGATTCGATAAACTTGACAAGAACTGGTTCATTTAAATATATCAAATTATAACCCATATACAAGCTTCAAGATGGAAACATACTCCAAAAGTCACTAGGCCAGGGCCTCTAGCATTTGGCCGCAAACCTTCAACACTGTCGTTTTCCGTTGGATCAGACCTGCAAGTAAATATAACATCAGTCTCTAAAGTCCAAACCTAAGAATTGACTTGATATCGCATTTACATGTCACCAGTTCAGCATATAGATTAAGCAAATTACCATAGCAGATCCATGAGAACAACAGATCCAGTTTCCATAGTGATAGGACGTTGCAAATTTTCAATCTGCTCAACATGGTTGATTGACCTGCCAATCCCACCATGCATACAGATAATTTTCTTCTCTATCAAAGCAGCTAGTGGCAGCCAATTGAATAACTGATTGATACGCTGCCACACCCATATTCCTTCCTTCTCACCCTGCTCACCATTATAGCAATATTATTCATAAGCATACTCAGTAAACTCAATTCAACCAGAAATATGAGATTTTGGAAAGAAAAAAAATACGGCAAGGTTTACCAGGCGTTCAATGCACTCAATCCGAAAGCCAAATAATGCATTGATGTCAGCAGCTTCATGGTTTCCACGAATCAAATGTACATTATATGGATGTTCCACCTGCAATGAAAGGAATAAGCATGCATGGAAGTATCCTTCTTCAAACTTTAAACAATGGGCCTCTGACCACAGGTCTATAATGATATGACACCTAAAAATGAAGATAGAAAGAGAAATGGAACTACACAGTGCAGTTTAGATGAGGGAAAAACCAACGACTTATACTCCAGTTTTGTACATTACCTTGAGAGCAAGCAAGAGAGCAATTGTTTCCAGACTATGCTGTCCTCTGTCCACATAATCTCCCAGGAAAAGATAATCGATGTATCTGAGAGCAATAAACAGAAAGAGTCAGAACAAATGGACAAACATCTGCACAATTATAATATTTAATGAATCAATACTATTGTCTGTAGCTACAGAATCCAGCATCCAGCAACTAAATGAATTAGAAAAAATATTAAGGAAAAAAATAGATTGTAGATCTCCAGGACTGAAAGAACATGTAGTCACAACACATTGAAGATTCAACAGCTTCTGTCATGTTCAACAGAAAAGAACGCTGCCAGAAGGTTCCCTTATTAGGACACAGAAAAATAAAGCCGCCCTTTAATTGACAGAGTTGTTGGATCCACCCGAAGAATTAAGTTTAGTTTATCAACTTTCAGCAACTACAACCAGTTGCATTAACATGAAATATTTGGAATTATGTAGCCCTAGAAACTTATAATCAGGCTACCAACAACCATGTGAAATGCACGTAAGAACATTCCAGTCAAAAAACACTATCATGTGTTGAAAATCAGTGCATATAAAATTACTCATGCCACCAATATGTTGTTCTGCAATACTTGACAAGATTGCAATTTTAAATAAAAAGCAGAATGATGTAAGCAATGAAAATATGAACTGCTTAAAACAGATAATTAGACTTACGAGATATCTCCTGCAGTTGAAGGGGCACCATACTCATCAAACAAGCGCATGAGATCTCCGAATTGACCATGTAAATCCCCGAAGATCTTAACAGGAGCCTTAATTTGCAAAACACTAGGTTCTCGAGCAAAAATCCGTTCTGCACTCTCACAGAGCTCTGCTATTTCACTGCAATCTAAAATAAATTGCCTGCGCACAGGAGGTTTCCAGCCACGTGGCTTTAATAAATATGCTAATACCTGCATAAAATAATTTATTTCATTGTCATGCAGGAAAAACAAATCATTTATTACTTTACTGTAAAAAAAAAAATATTCATTGTACGTCAAAAAATTATGGCATGCAAAACTACCTTTTTGGGTATGCTATTGATTGACATCTGCCTGTCCAATAATTTTCTGGCAGCAACAGCACTCTCAGGAGTCCCATAGCTCACTCGCCTGCCTTCATTTTCAAACTGATCAATAGAAAGTTGTCTGACAAGGCCACCTAAGGCTCCCCCGGTTTCTGCAGCTACAACTACCTACAAAGGTTTACCAACAAGAAATATTAAACTAATTTTCAATTTACTAACAGACATACATGATTAATACATGGAAATAGCACTCGTCATCAAAATAGACACAAAGAATAAATATGATAAATTTCTAACTGTGAGGGATCTACAAACAACAGGGGGCATTATTAAGAGCATCAAGGAATAGGATCAAGGCAAATAGTGCATGCAATGAACTTGTGAACTTCCTGGAATCACTTGGCATGTAAGTAGGTCATTGTTTTATGACAAATGTCTTCTTACAGCTCTATGATGAAGTCGAACACCAGTCAGCAAAGGATCATTTGGTATAACAGCACCAGGTGACTTCCCAGGGTTAAACAGTTCATCCCCACTGTGCACTGACTCTGCTCCACCATCTTGATCAGGTGATTGCTCTGCCTCTGCATTACTCTCCCGTGCTTTTGCCAATGTTTTACTTATAGCTTCTGCTTCTGCAGCAGAAGCTTCAACCAGAGTCTCCTCACCTCTAGCCAAGCTCCTGTAATGTAAAGGCTTTAGTTACCTTGCTGTCAATGATCTTTCAAAGATCACTCATTAATATGAAGCCACTTGAAAACAATTACCAAAAAAAACTACTCAACCATGCATAAACAACAGAAAGTGACATTCAGATTATTAATACACCAGTTTATTACAAAGGGTTCTGTTAGAAGAAATTGTTGGGGCATCTAGAAGCATTCAGATATTGAATTTTCTCTCCATATTCAAGCATAAAGAGGGTTTAAATGCATCTAACCTTTGTCTTTGGAAGAATGCATTTTCCGTAGATATATCGATAGATGCATGGCCATTGACAAAAGGCACAACAGGGATTCCCATTACAACAGCACCATCAGAGATATCACCTGAGGATGGAGATCTAGCTTGTCCGTCCATATAACCAGATCTACCTGGAATTGTTCCTGGGTATGAACTGAATGTTTCTGGGGCTGCTGAATCTTCTGCTACAAGCAGGTCATCCAGCAAAACACCTGCAAATAATTATGACCAGATCTTAGAACAGACACACATTCTACAATGTAAATAACTATATATGATAAATGGAAATAAACTAAAAGACAAAACACAACTGACAAATTGCTGGCATCATCAGCATAATGAGATTGTGATATTTGTTCGAAGTGGCTTACATTTTACATACTACTAAGACCAAAAATCTGTTTCATGTTCTTTGAAAAAATAAGCACATGGATACCATATTACCAACTACTCCCTCCAACCAAAAAATGACTGAAAACTTCTTTCATCAACCAAAGCCTATAATTTCTCCTCTATTGCAATGTAAGAGACAACTTCCCTCCAGCATCTAGAAATTGGCTTTCATAGAATTACATAACCAAAGGGAACAAAACATATAGCCTATGTTGAAAACATTAAAATGATAGCTCACTGAGAGAAGTTCACAGAATGCTAGAGAATAGTTGCATTACAATATGCAGTTCTTCAGTCCTTGTAGCAGAATCTAGGGAGACAATTAGTCCTCTAAATGATCAATAAGTGTAATGTCCTCGACCACTTAGAAGGAATAAGATGGGTTCTGCTAGCCTAATAAGTTCCAGTAGGCTAAGGCAAGGAAAAATTTTAATAGGAGAACATGATTCGCCAAGAAAACTTTATAATTGCCTAAGGGGTGAAAAGGAGAACATATCCTAAGCTAATGAAAAGTCACTTTGATTTTATAAGGTGAGAGTCTACTAAAGTGACCTAATAAAAAATTAAAAGGGTAAAATGGTGACAAAAGTGGTCACTCAATTATAAAAAGAAAAAAGTGGAGTCTCTCATCATTCTATTGCTTGCATTTTGGAGAAAGAAAAAACCTTCAAAAGTTTGGGGAGAAGCTTAGGGTGTTTGGAAACCCTAACAGTCATTGCTAGCTTCAATGTTGAGATTCGACACTCTAATTGGTCTTGAGAGTGGAATTACTCAGATTTCACCATTGGAATTCAGAGCCAAAGATGATTTGCAAAAGATATTGAGATAAAGAGGTGTTATCAGTTGATTTATCTTTTGATTTTGTGTTTCCATGCATCTTCTCACAGGTGGAAGTCCAAGCCAAGGTCAAGGGTCAATTTTCCTATTGAAGAAAAGCCATATACACATCCATTTATTCAAGGGTAGAGTTTCTTGATTAAAGAGGCAGAGTTCCATGCATAAATAAAACGAGTTTATTCACTGTTAGCTGGACGAGTTGGTTTTCTGAGAACATTTGGTTTGAAGATTCAGTCAACAAGAGGGTCGAATAATCTCTCATCTCACAGGCCGAGTTTGTATGTCTCTCTTCTGGCGGCACCTTGTTCAACAAAGGGAAGATTTGTCACTGAAAAAGATCAAAACCCTTCCAATACCTTACGGGACGAGTTCAGCAGATAGTGGGTTGAGTTCAAGGTGATTTTTTGGCTGAGCTGCATATATTATCAGTGCTGGAAGTTAACGACAGACCCAGAAAATTCATGGGTGACTCTTTGCTGAACGTAGGTGCTTATACTGTGTGCATATACTAGTGTCCAGACCACCAAGTTTAGTCTACAGTAATGTAATGGTACGAGCAGCTGGTTGGTTAGTGCATCTAACAGAAAAGAGTCTCTGGAAGATGTATTGCTGATTTGATGGAATGAAACAAAACTACATCACTGCTTTCATAGTTGAGGTCTGATACACAAGTGATTTCTTGCTGAAGAGGACAGCAAGGTTCTATTGTCTTATTGTTCACTATGTAAAACATCTGGCAAGTCAACTATTAGTTTGTTTATTTCATATTTCTCATTATTTATTGTCATATCAGCATTTGAGGAATATTTCTGAGCACAATACAATAAATTTATTACTGGTTAAAAGCTAGGTTTCCATGTTTGTGCTATGGCATTTTAAATAGTCAAGACAAGCAATCAATTTACACCTACAGCAGTGTGTCCACAATATGTTTGACGAGATTTCTCACTAAAAAGATTCACTAAATCTCAAAAAAGTTAATAGCCATTTTGGGATATTTTCCTAGTGGGCATATTACAGTGGTATCAGAGCATATTCTTGGACAGCTATCAGGTTTTGGGGGCAGATTCCCAGTGAATGAATTCAGAAGATCATCTTTACGTCACTTACAAAAGACACTTTAAAACCAAAGAGCCTACTCCTATTCGAGAGGAAGAGGAGAGTCCTGAAATAGATAAAGAAGAAACCCCTAGTAAGTGGAAGGGAATAGAAGGGACGCTTGAAAGAGAATAGTCAGACAGGGGGGATAAGGAGACTCAAGCATTTAACAGCTTGCTCAGTGCTCTGAATGATTTGGCTAAGGGCCAAAAGGACATGGTGGATTTGATGAGCAAGATAGCAAACAAGGGAGCTTCCACTGAGAAGGAACCAGTTAATGGAGAGGGCTCTAATAGTGCTGAGATCAGTCATACCCATCCTTCCCTGCAGATCCATTCATGCCTGCACGGCAGAGCTCCTAGACCCAACATGCCTCAGTTCATACATGAGGGAGCAAAAGACCAAAAAAAGCAAACAAGTCAGGGAATTCCTTATGAAGATTATTTGAGTATAGAGCATTGGGACGTGAGTTCCAAGCCATTATGAGTTTCACTGACTTCTGCCACCTCCAATTAAAAGGCAAGCCTAAGACAATTCGGAAGGCTTTGAGGCAGAGTCACAAACTGTGAAAAGACATTGGGGAAGGTGACCATCCCTTGCTTTGATGGGTCATCTAAATGCTCATCTTGGTCATAGGTTCAGAATCTGGATACATATTTCCAGTTTCATCAGATGACAAAGGAGTAGGCCATTAAGTTGGCCACATTACACTTGGATGGCGACACCCATGAGTGGTGGTACCATGGGTTGGTGACAATGGCTCACAACAACATCACCTCATACATTGAGTTCACTCAGAGGCTCAAGGAACGGTTTGACGGGGAGGATCAGAAGCTGTATTTTAGGGAGCTCACCCAGCTCAGGCAAACATTGAGCCCAGAGGCTTACATTGCAGAGTTTCAGAGAATTATGGTCACAGATATCTTGAGTCTAGATTGGTGATGCTATTTGTGGAGAGGTTGTCTGAACCTCTACATGGTTGGGTCAAAGATTTTGAACCGACCACTCTTCGTGCAACAATTAACAGAGACAGGGACATGCAAGATGTTGTTCCTAACAGCAGATTCCCTCATAAGCATTCCTTTCCACATAAGAGCAAATAAGTCAAACCTTTACAGAGAGAGGGCACCAGGAAACCAAAGATGGGTAATGAGACCCGAAAGGAGCTGCGAAAGAAGCTTTGTTTCAATTGTCAAGATCCTTGGGCACCAGGGCACAGGTGTGCACAAAAGGACAAGGTGGCCAAGGCCCACTATATTGAGGTGTACTCTGAGAGTGACTGTGATGATACAAGAACAAGTACAGATACATCAAACAGTTGGGGGACGAGACTTCACATGCAGAGGGCGAAACCCCTATTATTGCATCCATGTTAGGATTCCACAGCTATCATACTTTCAGAGTCAAAGGGATTCTGGAAGGACATAAGGTAACGGTATTGATCGATGGTGGGGCTTCCCACAACTTCATAGATGCAGCCATGGTTCAATGGAAAGGGATTCCTATGGAGCAGCTCGATGGCTTGGCGGCCATCAGATGGACTGCACTAGACACATCCCCAAGCTGCAGCTAACCATGGGGAATTACACTGTGACTAATGACTTCTTTGTGGTAGATGTGTTGGACACCAATGTGGTGTTAGGAATTTTGTGGCTCTACTACATCTTGAAGTATACTACAGATCAACGGAACATGGAAAATGGAATTCAAAATCCAATAGATGGCAAAAAAGTAGTTTCTATTGTCACTTGATAAGTGTGGCCTAGTTTTGTATGCTCAAGATCAAAACAGTAAATGGTATGTGGACAGTGGCGACTCTAGACATATGACATGACCTAAAAGCAAGTTTGTATCCCTAGATGAAAATAAACTCAGAAATGTCACATTGAGAAATGATGACACAGGAAGAATTAGAGGAAAAGGTACAGTCAATCTAAATAATGGAATAGAAAAGGCTCAGAATGTATTGTTTGTAGATGGTTTGAAACATAATTTGTGTAAGTTAGATGTGTGATAGAGGTTATGATGTTCTCTTCACAGCTCAGGATTATGAAATCATGTCAACAACTACTAGGAATGTTTTGGCTAAAGAGTTCAACAAAGAATAATGTATATATTTTGAAGGAAAATAATAAAGAATGCTACATCAGCAAACAAGATGAGTCTTGGCTACGGCATAGGAGATTGGGGCATCTCAATTTTGATCACATCATCAGGCTTAGTAAGAAGATGACAGAAAGAGATCTACCAAACATAAAGAAACCTCAAAACCCTACTTGCAAGTTATGTCAAATGGGAAAACAGACTCAAACTTCATTCAAGATCAAGGATAAGTTGTCAAGTAGTAAACCTTTGCAATTAAGTACATATGGATTTGTGTGGTCCTTTCGGAACAAAAGCACCAAGAGGAGAAAAATATTTTATATTAGTAATTGATGACTATTCTAGATTGACATGGATAGCATTCCTTGAAATAAATCAAAACCATTTGAGAAGTTCAAAATATTCAAAGCACTCGAAGAAAATCAAACATAGTGCAAGATAAAGTGTGTAAGATCAGACAAAGGAGATGAATTTACTTCAGATGAGTTTGCAAACTTTTGTGATGAACTTGGCATAAAAAGACAGTATACTATTGCAGACACACCACAGCAGAATGGAATTGCAAAGAGACAAAGCACATTTGTTCAGCAAATAGCCAAAGCCATGATGCAAGAGAGAAACATTCCTCAAACCTATTGGGAAAAAGCAGTAGACAGCAGTGCATATTCGCAATCAGGCACATCTCAAACCAAATTGTGACAAGACACCATATAAATTGTGGCACGGTAAGCCAGCTTCAATCAAACATTTTAAAGTGTTCGAAATTATATGCTATATCAAAAATAAGGATGAAGAGTTAAGAAAGTTTGATGCTTGATTAGAGGAAGGAATACTTTGGAGTATTTGTCAAAAAGTAAGGGATACAGGGGATATAATAAATGACTACATAAGATTGTGGATTGTATAGACGTAAAGTTTGATGAAGAGCTACCTGATAAGAACAAGGGGACAGGGTTTATCAATCCTCTAGATCATCACCATGACAGTGAAGAAAATGAAGTACATGATGAAAATTCAGAAAAAATGAAGACTCATTCAAAAGGTCCCTAAAGACATACACAAAAGAATCACCCTAATAGTCAAATTATTGGAGATAAAAGTGAAGGAGTTCAAACAAGGAGGCAACCTACAGAGAAAACAAACCAGACTTGTATTACTATGTTGTCACAGATTGAACCAAAGAACTTTGATGAAACACGTAAAGACAAAAACTGGATAGATGTTATGAACGAGGAGTTAGATCAAATTGAAAAGAACAAGACTTGAGAACTGACACTAAGACCAGCTATGAATGTGATAGGTACAAAATGGGTATTCAAAAAAAAGATGAATGAACAACAACAAATTGTTAGAAACAAAGCCAGACTAGTATGCAAGGGTGACTCACAAGTAGAAGGTCTTGACTACGAACAAACTTTTGCACCAATGGCAAGATTGGAGGCAATTAGGATGTTTTTGGCCTTTGCTTGTTCTAATGATTTCAAAGTTTACCAAATGGATGTGAAGTCTACTTTCCTGAACGAAGAACTTGAGAAAGAAGTCTATATGGAACAACCTGAGGGATTTTTATTATCAAATAATCCTATGTTTGCATGTTAAAGAAATCACTGTAAAGTCATAAAAAAGCACCATGAGCATGATACTCTAGACTAGACAAGTATCTTCAAAAACAAGGTTTCAAGAGAGAAGATGATAGTAATCTGTACATAAAGGTTAATGGAGATGAATTACTAACTGTGGTTGTGTATGTAGACGATATTATGTTTGGAAGCAATAAAAATCATCTAGGAAAATGATTTGTTGAAGAGATAAAGTTTGAGTTGGAGATGTCAGTGATTGGAGAACTTATCTTTTACCTAGGGTTGCAAATCCTACAAAAGTCAGGAGGCATATTCATTTCTCAAGAGAAACACCTAATATATATGTTTTAAAAGTTCCAAATGGAAGACTATAAACCTGTCTCAACTACTATGGAAATTGGATGCAAGTTATGTGCAGATAATGAATCGCTTGATGTTGATCAGAAGGTTTACATATCTATGATAGGGAGTTTGCTATAGCTAACAGAATCTAGACCAGATATAATGTTGGCAATCGGATTAGTGGCAAGATATCAATTAGCGACTAAACAGAGTCATTTACTAGCAACAAAAAGGATATTCAAATACTTCAAAAGGGACTACAGATTATGGACTATGGTACCCAAAAGGGAAGAACTTTACATTGACAGCATACACAAATGCAGACTGGGGCTAGTGGTGTGGATGACAAGAAAAGTATGAATGGTGGTGCATTCTATTTCGGAGAATCATTGGTTGCATGGTTAAACAAAAAACAATCATCAGTATCTCTATCTATAATAGAATTTGAATACATAGTAGTGGTTGCTTGTTGCACACAGGTGTTGTGGATGAAACAGACTCTACAATATATGAAGGTAAATTTTAGTGAACCTATATCTATTAATTGCGATAATACAAGTGCAATAACTATTTCGAAAAATCTAGTGCTTCACTCAAAGACTAAACATATCATTCCTCATAGAACAGGTGGTTGAGAAAACAATGAAGATGGAATACATACCCACAAAAGCACAGATAGCAAATAGATTGTAACGACCAAAAGTCGTATATGCAGCAGAAATCCTTAAAATACTTCAAAGACATAATAGTCCATTGTAAGACATGTCACTATATATTGAATTGATGTAAGATATGAGATGATTACAAATGAGACTAAGGGCCTACTTATATACCCTAGGCAGGTGCCCTTTCATGAATGGGCATGTCTCTAAGACATGCCTCTTCATTACTAACTAAATAACCATTAGTTAATTGATTATTATTTATTATTATTATATTTATATTTATTATTTTTTATATGAATTATATTCATAACATTGTCTCTCTCTTCAAGAAGCTTTGTCCTCAAAGCTTACGGAGAATATCTTCTCGTTTCTGAACTTTCATCTTCATTGATACAAGATGATATGATGCTCTGAGTGATAGACAAAATTGTTGTACTGATAACAGATCCGAACATCTTAGATTAATCTCCTGTGGAATCTTCTGATCTATGGAAATTTGTGATGAATAGTTATTGCAGGATTGGATTCTACAAACTTTAGTATTCTTGAGAACATAAATTTGTCGTTTATGTTCTAGGTGATATCGGTACGTAGATTGATTGGAAAGTCTACTCTTGTGATTAGGATGTCGATAAATAATTCTTCTGGTTGGACTTTCCCTTATCATGTTAGTGGTTGTTTCTTGATTTCCTTCAGGCATTGTTGTTGTCAACTTGGCTACTGAATTATCATTTGGAATGTTCATCGTTTCAACTGCCACTTCTGCATGTGTCTTCACTTCAGTAGGTTTATCCTCTGTATTTGTTTCTTTATCTTCAACTTGGACTGAAACAACTGGAGACTTTGATAATACTTCTTGAAGTTGTTGTAACTCTTCATTTAGTGATTTCTTGTAAGTTTTAAGCTTCTATATTTGAGTAAGGCGGGCTTGGTTATGATTCCTTAAACATGAAAGTTCGCCATTTTCAAAATCGTTGACTCTGTCCTTAGTATCTCTCTCTTTATCTTTCAAATTTTGTATTTGCTCTAATAATTTTTTATTAAGGGTTTTTAGGCACAAATTTTCTTTTTGTTTTTCTGATAGATTCTCCTTTAGTTCCTTATCAGAACTTTCATTTTCTTGTTTTAGTCTTTGTTTCTTAATCTTGGACATTTTTATTTGTGAAAGTAATTTCTCATTGTGGTCCCTTGGATGCCAAATTTCTTCGTTGCTTCTATTGATTTTTCATGAAACCAATCTTCGAGATCTTTATATTTCTTTTCTGATGCTTCTTTCTTTTGTTGAAATTTTGTGCTTTCTTCTTTTAATCTTTTAATTTGTGTTTGGTTGTTACCATAATATTCTTCCAAAGTAAACAATCTTCAACATTTTGGACAAGGTATTGTGCGATTTTTAAAAACCAATAAATATTCATCTTTTGTTTGACAAAAAGAACATTTGGTCCAAAACGTAGAATTATATATGGATTCCTTAGATTCTTCGTTCATTTTCAAATTAGACTCCATTGCTTGACCTTAGGGTTTTGTGGTAACCCTTTTATTATTTTCTTCTTTATTATCTTTGTCAAACTTCACTTCTTCACTTCTTGTACCACAATATTTAAACTTTAATGAATATTGTTCTTTTTTATACTTTTATAAAGGTATTGTTTTATAATTTTCTTTTTTTTATTCTCAACAATTGTTTTTTTGTCTTAAAATCTCTTCTTTTTCTATATTTTTTTTAACTTTCTTTTTCTTTTTTTAATTAAACTTTTTTCTCTATACATATTTATAATCTTTTTCTTTTCTTTTTGAAAAGATACAACCCTAGTGAAACGTGGCTATTCATCTCTTTGGGGAAAAATATAAAATATATGTCCACTTATGTGCCTTTGACTCTGTTAATTTTCTCCATGTAAAAGTAAAACTTACCATTCACATAAAAAGATTTTGTATTCCTTTTGTTCTTCTTTTATCTTGAAAATACCATGGGCAATTACCATGGGTTGCTAAAACCATGAGCTTGTTGCTTCTTACCTATAGGTTTAAAGATATTTGGAAAGATTCTCTTTTGACTTTATCATGCACTTTTTATCAATAATGTAGAACCTTTTTATATATATGAATGTTCTCCTTCAAAATTTACATCGACCTATTTTTTTTATAATCATTGAAATTTCAATGGCCAAAAGTCTTATTACTACTATTTTAACTCTTTTCTTTTATAGTCTTTTTTCCAATTCTTTTTTTTAACTCTCTTTTTTTAAGTGGCCAAGGGCCTGACCGAAAATGGAGAAACCCCAACTCGTGTAGCGAAACGCTTTAGTTGCGACGACAAGTTGATGGCCAAAGGCCAGAGTCTACCAACATGGCTCTGACACCAATATAACGACCAAAGTCGTATACGAAAAAGAAATCTTTAAAATACTTCAAAGACGTAAATGTCCATTGTAAGACATGTAATTGTATATTGAATATTGTATATAAAACTTGAGTGGGCCTAATGGTTAAGAGCATGTGTTTCCTCCTAAGAGGTCACAGGTTCAAAACCAGAGGGGGGGTAGAGTATGTATGCAGAGTATGTATGCCTTTGTCGACTTAGCAGTCAAATCGTTGCGCGGAGGGGGGTCTCTTGTCCCACAAACAAGGGGGTCTCATACACCAAGTAGGTATCTGGCTTGGCTGTGACCTTAAAAATGGATATTATTATTATTATTATTATTGAATTGATATAAGATATGAGATGATTACAAATAAGAATGGCGGCCTGCTTATATACCCTAGGCAGGTGCCCTTTCTTGAATGGGCATGTCTCTAAGACATGCCCTTTCATGAATGGGCATGTAGCCATTACTTAATTAATTATTATTGATTATTATTATATTTATGTTTATACTTGTATTTATTATTTTTATATGAATTATAATCATAACTTACATTTACTAAGCCTCTTGCTAGAGAACCATTTGAATATCTAAGGAACAAATTAGGGATAGTCCTTGCAGACTCTACTCACTAGTTTGACTTCAAAAGAAGAGCCTCAAATATTGTAAAGAATGTGAAAAGCATAGCACTATGGACAAGGGAGACTCTACAGGAGCAACAAGGAGTAAGGAAGAGGAGCTAGAAGCATATGATTATGTCAAGATTCTTGAGCAGTCAATAAGCAGCGAGAACAAAGGACCATCCTACAATTGCAATATCAAGCCACCTTCTTGATGAATAGACAACATCATTCAGGTTTATCAATCAGAAGTACATTCTTTGATACAAAATTTTATGCAGAAATGTATATATACATGTAAATAAGCTTTCCCAAATGTACATAATCTAGTTTAAAATTTCCATATCCAGTCAAAGCATGTTGAAGATGAGTATAAATCGATGTATGTTTGCATCATTAGAATTTCTCAAAATTCTTCAACCTCTGATGAATTTGAATATGTATGTACTATGCATCAAGTATATTATGATAACTCATGTATTCAACTGATATTTGATCTATGAAGAAAGCAAATCCAAAGACTTCTTCAAATATGCATAGTGAAAGAAAATGTGTTGACACCGAGCATATTTTATACATCGAGTGTCATGTTTGGTTTCTTGAAGCCTTAATCATGAAGAACCATGTGATCGACATCATAACCATGTTATTTGCAAAGTCCAAATGAAGACACATATATGCAAGCGTTGTATTCATATGAAGACATCTAGTTTCATCCAGCATCTAACTATCACTGATAAGTTAATGAAAGTTAGAAATAAATCCAAAAGCACAACGCCAAGTCTACTTCTAACATGAAGAAAACCATCAAATTGGTTCTATGATCAGAAGGCCAGCATTTGATCAAATGAAGACCCACAGTGTCATGAGGATATCAGCATAGCATCATTTCATTGTGATCTAATCATTGTTCTAAATTAAGTCACTTAAACACAAAGATCTTGAACCAAAGATCTTAATGCAGATATCAATCAATGAGTTAGTGCAAAAGTTCAAGCAAACAATGAAGCAAAAAGAAAATCAATATTCCTTTAACAGAGACTTAAATGAATGACAGTTTATTTGCAAAAGAACTATGTTACCAGGATTCGGATACGGATACGGATCCGGATCTGCTAGTTTTTTGAAAATCCAAGATCCGGATACGGCAAGGATACGTCACATACACAAAAAAATTATATATAATAATATTTTAAAAAAAATTTAAAGTACTTTAGAGCTAAAAAATCAAATACTCCATCAAACCATCAAACCCTTTTAGAAAATTGAATGATAAATATGAAGATTGAAACACTGAAATGATGCATCCTCCCTCATACAAAGTAACAAAAAGGATCATAATATCATAAATGATAATAGTAAATACATTTACATATCCTCAAATGGATCTATATCTTCTGCATATTGCAACTCTACATCATGAAATTGAATAGATGATGGAGGTCCTGGAATGTAGGAAGTTGCATCAGTAGGCTAGACTGGTGGTGGAACAATATCCTCAAGTAGGTTGATCCTCGTCAAAAAATTGCGAAACCTTGATAAGTTGGCACAAATCTCCAAAAGAATTCGATTTTCGTTGTTTACTGGGCTAGAGGGATCAAACTTTGACTTCTAGATTACTAGAGAATCTTCAAAAATAGAATTATCGTTACTAGTGTAAAATAATTAACTACTTGGTCCAAAAATTTCGACTTGCAGTCTTCTAGGCCCAGTGACTTTTTGCACTGGGGCTTTTTGGCTTGGAAATGAGGCCTTTTCATTTTACTTGATTTTTTCCCCTTGAAAAATAGCCTCCATAAATTTTTGATGATTTTTCCGCTTGGAGAGTAATTAATTTTTTCTCTCATAATATTTTTTTGACAATCTCTAGCTAGTTTTTTTTTATTTTTGCCAGAAAATTAAATAATAGACTCAAGAGGGGATTACAAATATTTTTCCACCCTCTAAGTGTGTCTAAAAATATTTTGGTATTGGTGTTCTAATTATGAAGAACTATTCACCAAAAATATACCTAGACAACACTTTTACATCAAGCTATTACAATAATCAACCCTTGGTAGGGGAATTTTACACAGACACATTCTCTTTAAACACAACCAAATTTTGTGACACATGATCTAGTATGATAAAATACATCAACTCAATAACACTAGGACTCATCTAATATCTTACCAATGAGTTTCAACCTAGCTTTGGGGTATATTTGGGAGAAAAACTCGGAGAATTAGTCGTGTTTACAAACACAAATAATTAGGGGAGGTTAAAAACTCCATAAAATGAAACCCTTTGAGAAGAATAATAGGCTTACCTAGGTGTTGTTACATGGCTTAATAGTCATACTAGAATCATTTTTACAATAAAAATAGCCGAAACTGGGATTACAATGACAAACTGGAAGCTTCATTGTGATAATGATTCTCAAAATTTTAATCCTTCTGACAGGTACTCTGCTTCTTGGAACTATTAACATGTGCATGGTCAACATGTCATAATGCTTAAGCAACTTAAGAATATTCTTTCTAAAAATCTCGTAGAAGATGCTCATCTCTTCCCATAAAATCCCCTTATTATGATGATCCATATTAATTGGTCCCTTATCTTCTTCTCTTTCTCATTGAATTTTTGCCACAACAATTCAACTCCCTAGCCATACTTGCCCAAATTTAAATTGGTGTTGCGAAAATCACATTATTATCGCGATAACAATAAAAAATCGCGAGTTTTTGAAAATGTCGATATTATCGCCCGATTACTGCGAAAAAAATTCTCAAAAAATCGCGAAATTATTGCACTAACTTCAAACAATGTTCCACCAAGACTCTTGGACGGGGAGACGTACAAGGGGGACATGTGGGAGTACCCTCAAATTTTAGCGAAATTTAGGGGGGGCGGGGGGACGTCAAGGTATATAATTTTTAAATATAATATAATATATATATATTATAATATATATATCAAATTCATATTCAATAATGAAAAGCATAAATACAAATGATACATACATAATTGAATTAAGTAATGAAATACATTGATCCATACTCATCATCCTTACTAATACATAAATGATTCATCCATAGACCACAAGATTCAATAATGAAATACTCTGATACATATTCATCATTCATCATTCTAGATTCTAGATTCTAAATTGATTTAAAATTAAAATTCATCATTCATCATTCTAGAATCTAATTAGTACTAAACAAAATAGACTATAATAGATACTGAAATCTAAAGACTGGAATTGTATTTTGATATAACTAAACTCAAAAACAGTGGAGTGATGAATCTAAAAGTCACTCTAAAGTACACAGAGAGCTTGGTGCTCTTGATTAAATACTAATTCCATACCCTTGTACATGACAAAATGCAATGGAAACATTGCGATCCATCGAATCCTGAATTCCTGAAAAACTGTTAAGTTTGCTGGATTTTGAGTGAGATCTAAAATTCTACTTTCTGCATATGAAATCCAAAAAGGTCGGAACCACTCTCAAACATCCTAAGTCATTTCATGGTAATGTTAAAAATTTCAGTAAAAGGATGAAAATGAAAGATAAAGGAGAATGTCACTTTGACTTTAAGAATTTAACATTATCGTGAATTGCATAGCATTAGTAGGGAAATATGATCAAATACTAGGTTTCCCTTGTCATAAATCATTGTTTACAAGCAAATTTAAGGGGGACACATAGCCCATTTTGAGGGGGGATGCCCAGGCGTCCCCCTTTTGGGAAGTCGCGTCCCCCACACTAGGGAAACATCTGCCCTTGCGTCTCCCCACATCTCCCCAAAACGGGGACGTGGGGAAACGTTTCCCCAGACGTCCCCCCATCCCGGGTGCGTGGGGTGTGAGGGGTGCGCACACCCGACCCTAAGGGATGCGTCCCCGTGGAACACTGACTTTAAATTATTGCGATAAATTCATAATAATCACGATTCGATCTGATATTATCGTGGGGTTGGCGGACAATGGGTTTTATAAGGCAAAAAAATGATTTTTTTTTCATTTTGAACAGACAGCGGCAGCGGCGTGGATTGGGAGTTGAGGAGGAGAAAAGCGCTGGTGGATTGGGAGTTGAGGAGGAGAAAAGCGTTGGTGGATTGGGAGCTAAGGAGGAGAAAAACCCTGGTGGATTGAGATCTGAAGAGGAGAGGAACCCTGAAAGGCGTCTACTTGGGTAGAGGAGAAGGAAGCTTGGAGATTTTAGCATCCCAAACAAGAGAACTTCGTCTTTGGATCAAATTTCTCCGGCAAACCGTGGTTTCCAGGTATGGGCACCAAATTTAGCCATTTTGTTTTGGTTTTTTTCTTGTTTTTGCTTAAGTTTATCAAAGATTTTTGAGTCGATTTGATGGAGTTTTTTTCATTTTTGTTGCATAGAGTGGAGAGAGTTCATTTTGGATTGAGTTGAGTTTTTTTGTTTGTTAAATTGTCAAAAATTCAATGTGTTGTGTCATGTATGTGATTTTTTTTATTTTTGTAACTTGCAATTCTTATTGTGTCATAGGTTCAACTTCAAAGTTCAAACTTCATCTTACATTAAAACTCAAAAGTTCAACAAAGTTACAAACATCCCAAGGAAATTGGACCCTCTGTGGGAATTTGGTAAACCTGATGGAGGATTTGATAGAATGAACTTGACTTGCAAGTTGTGTGGACATCATATGACAGGGGGGGTTTATAGATTGAAGTATCACCTTGCACAAATCCCTAGATTTGATGTAGGGCCTTACACAAATACAAATCCGAAAATCATCCAAAGAGCCATGAGATCATTGGAAAAATTAGAGCACGAGAGAGTGGCCAATGCAGAAATGAAGAAGCAACTAGCAGAGAGGGTGTTAGGCTCAGGTGGACATGGAAGTAGCACTGGTTCTACTTCAACATCAATATCTACAACCAACTCGGTAGCTGCCTCATCATTTTTTGTTCCTAGAACCACGCGTGGTTCACAACTATCTATCACTTCAATGCTTAAAAAAACAGAGAAAGAACAAGCTGACAAGTAGTTCGGCAAATTTCTCCTTTGGAGTGATATTCCTTTCAGCATTGCAAGGAATAATCCATTTTTCAAGCCTGTTGTTGATGCTATTGCAACTGTTGGCCCAAGGTACAAAATCTCTTCTAATGATGACTTTAGGGGCCGGATTCTTCAAGATGAAAATGTTGACTGCACCAAAAGATTGGAGTTTAGGGCATCATGGACACAAACAGGATGCACTGTGATGTCAGATGATTGGACCGACCAGAAAGGGAGAACCCTTATAAACTTCTTGGTTAGTTGTCCCAAGGGGACAATGTTTATGAAATCTGTTGATGCATCTTCACATATCAAAGACGCAAAAACTTTATGTGATTTGTTGGATGTGTTTATTTTGGAGGTGGGTGCAGAACATGTTGTCCAAGTCATAACGGACAATGCTGCAAATTATGTTGCTACTGGAAGGACGCTTATGGAGAGGCATCCTACTTTATTTTGGACACCTTAAGCTACACATTGTATTGATTTGATGTTGGAGGACATGGGAAAAATTTCCTTTGTCAAAGATATTGTTGACTCATCAAAAAGAATTACAAAATTTATATATAATCATACATTTGTGCTTAGCTTGATGAGAAAATTCACCAACAACAAGGAGTTGGTGTACCCCGCCATTACATAGTTTGCCACCAGTTTCATCTCTTTAATCCCTCTTGAATTCTATGTGGGATGTGAAGAGAATGTTTCTTTCAGAGGAGTGGCGTGCTTTGACAATGAGCCACAAACCAGAGAGAGAGACCATATGCAAATTAGTTTCATACCAGGAAGACTTCTAGGGGGAGTGCAGGAGGTGTGCACCGTTACTGAAACTTTGGTAAAGGTTCTTTGATTAGTTGATGGTGAGAAGCCCGCAATGGGCTATTTGTATAAGGCCATGGACAGGGCCAAAGAATCCATTCGGGCCTACTATGATGATAACGAAGATGAGGGGTTTCAGAAACAACTCTTCCTATGGGAAGTGATTGATGAACGATGGAACAACACACTCCATTGTCTCATTCATGCTGCAAGGATCTACCTAAACCCCTCATTTTCTTACCCATGTGGGTTCGTATTTAATGCTGAGATCATGGATGGATTCTTAACTTGTGTTAAGAGGATGGTGCAATCTCCAGCAGAACGTGCAGAAATCTCCAAAGAAATGGAGATATACAAGATGCCAGGTGGCACATTTGGCTTTAAGATGGTTGTCACTGATAGGACGACTAAAATGCCAGGTATTTTTTAGTTTGTTTCAAATTCCATTGGCTCTTCAAGTTCATAACTTCATACGTTGCTTCAACTTTCAAATTTCAATTTTTTTCTTATGTTTATTTAAAATTTTATTTGTAGTTTTGTTGTAGAGGCACGGTGGAGAATCTATGGTGCAGGGGTACCCCATTTGCAAAAGTTTGTCATTCGAATACGCAACCAAACATGTAACTCCTCAGGATGCGAGCGCAACTAGAGTGTATTTGAAAAAATACACAACAAGAAGCGCAACAGGTTAAACTTAAAACTTACAAGATGGCAGGTGGCACATCTGGCTTTAAGATGGTTGTCACTGATAAGACGACTAAAATGCCAGGTATTTTTTAGTTTGTTTCAAATTCCATTGTCTCTTCAAGTTCATAACTTCATACCTTGCTTCAACTTTTAAATTTCATTTTTTTTCTTATGTTTATTTAAAATTTTATTTGTAGTTTCGTTGTAGAGGCATGGTGGAGAATCTATGGTGCAGGGGTACCCCATTTGCAAAAGTTTGCCATTCGAATCCTCAGCCAAACATGTAGCTCCTCAGGATGTGAGCGCAACTGGAGTGTATTTGAAAAAATACACAACAAGAAGCGCAACAGGTTAAACTTAAAACTTACAATATTGCAAATTTCCAATTAATTTTTTGAATTCATTAAACAATATTTTTTTATAATTATTATTTTATGATCTTCGTACAGGTTGGAGTCCCATCGACTTAATGACATGGTCTATGTCTACTACAATCTTCAATTGTGGGTGAAGCAACTTGAGAAGATACCTAATATGAAGGCCATCTCATTAGATGGGATTGACACCACTGTTGCATGGAGGGTTGAGGTCGAGAGGCCTCTCATGGAGTCTTCCAATGATTGGTTAGAGCAGGAGGTAGTGGAAGGCGTAGAGGGGGGGGAGGAAGATGTGACACCACCTACCTGGGCTACCCCTGCCACCAATAGAGGACGTGGTCTACCTCCTCTAGCTCCTACTTCTTCAGGTTCTAGAGCACAACAGAGTCCACTACCAACTCCACCGGCATCTACATCTAGAGGGAAAGAGAACGCTATTGCATTTTCTCGCAAGAAGAGCAAAGGAAATCAATAGTATTAGACTTTAGTTATTTGGTTCATTTCATTGAATATGACGTTATGACTCATGATATGAGATACAGTATTATATTTTTTGTTGATATTTTGAAGTTGAGTTGGGACTCAGAGGTCAAAACTTACTATTCAGGACATGATTCATTGTTATGTGTGATGTAGCACTAGAAATGATATTACCCATCTTATATATTAGTTGTTTCATCATATTTATGTGTCAATGTATCTATTTTATGTTGTAGATGCTTCAGATATTAAAAAAATTGAAAAAAAATGAATATTTTTGTATTTTACGATTTTTTCCCAATTTTCACTGTTTTTTTCCCAATTTTTTCCCCTCACCGATTTAATCCTAATAACGATTTTCACAACATTGATTTAAATACTCGTAATTTTTTCTTTGTAGATTGAAATTAAGCCCATAACATCTAAGAAGATAAACTTTTCAATTGTAGAGTCCAACAAAATAAATACTTCTGATAACCTGCTAGAAACCTAAAAACATAACCGAGGATGTAGTAAACATGCCCTAAAAGTACATTTTTAATGTTAAATATATATGTTCTCTGACCTCCAATTTGAGTAGGGTTTTTCATTGAGACCACAATGTTAAATATATATTATGTCTGCTATTTGTTTGAGATGAATATGCTCAAAAAGTTTCAGAAATCGATTTGAGTGTCGTGGCCCTGATTTCTCTTTGTATGTTTTTCCCCAATTTTTTGGAAGCGCAACAAAAGCGAAATGACTTGCTCTAATACCAATTTGAAGCATTCCATTGCCCATAAATGGGCTACTTCAACATTAATCAACAATCAAGAAAAGAAAGGGTTGGGGTCACCTGGTTGGAAAAAGATGGAGGAAGATTTATCCATATAACAGGTACTCAAATGAGTATAAATATTAGATTGTTTTGATAATAGAAATGATTCATGTGATAAGAGAGCCACCTTTTAATTCAACTCCCATACTAAAACCTCTCCATTAGCACAGTGATGAAGTCATTAATGGATGTAACTAGCACATCACCAGTAACTTAGTGATGGCACATTGATACAAGTAACTAGGAACTCTCGATTAACTAAACTAAAAGTCATTTACGATCTTACAAACCAAATAACTCAAGTACAGGATATGTTATGTGTAGGCACACACAGAGAAAGCACCAGCAAAACTGCCTAGAGATCACGATAATCACAAACAAGAACTACTAGCTCATGGTTGCGCTTCCTTGAATACCGAATTGGATACGGCTGCCCTTTCCTTTTTTACGTGTTATGTTTGAGGGCAGAATGTCATAAATTTCTATAACTTCGTTATTTACAGTGAATTTTGTGGAACTCCTGGGATATTTATGGCACTTTCTTTTCTTCAAATTCCATTTAATTATAAATGCCATTTTTCCTTCACGAATCTCATTGATATCCGTGTATTTCCAGAGCTGGTTTTCATGTGTCTTGAACACTTTCATGGCTGTCTTGATGTGCTGATTTATTGGGATAGCAAGGCAGAAATGTTGAGTGATTTGGCATGGCTTAGATGAAACTTTAGATCTGAAATATGCTGAATTATATTTCCCCTGTTAATGAATGTCATTTTCAGCTCTCCATACTTTATTAGATTATGCTATAAGGGTTGTTGCAGTGATCTAGTGTTGAAGTGTTTCAGAGTTAATCTATTCAAACATGCCTAGATTAGTGGTGGACAGATTTGAGATGTTTGCTGGTATATTTTTGAACACTTCAGCTCATCCCTATGGCTGAAACTTCTATGTGACAAACTTGCGAACTATTGAGCATATTTCCGAAATCTCTACACCAGCAACCAGTGAACTAAATAGTTTTCGGTTACGATCTGATGTCAAAGAAAACTTGTTACTTTAACCAAGAAAAGTAACTGCAGACCATATGAGAAAATAAAAACTTAGGCCAAATGCTGAGATGATTGTTGAAATTTGGTACCGGAGAACAGGTGGTTCCTTTAGGCTTTGATCTTTGGCCTAGGGAAAAGTGTCCAAAAGATTTGAATTTTTCTCCTAAAGTGACTTTATAATTTTTATAAAGTTAAAATCTAATTTAAAAGTGACTTTAAGTGATAAAGTTACTAAAGTCTAATTTTAAAGTGACTTTAATAAAGTTAATGTAAAATTAGAAA
>APFE031490637.1:2940-49832 GCA_000404065.3 Pinus taeda | reverse complement strand
TAGTCAATCTTGGCCGTTCATTAGGCGGATGATCTGAAGGTAGAACTTATGTTTAGTTTAGGGTTTTTTTCACTAGAAGGCAACCCCTCTCTTTGTATGAGGGCATTGTATTTGAGGCTGTGAGATAGATTTGTATTCAGTGTGAGCGAGAAACATAGAGGTGAGACTGTGAGAGAAGACAGAGGATATTACAGCAGATTTGCTGTAGGTTGTGTCTCTTCATTTTTGCTGGATAATAGAAAGGAAGGACTGGCTGTTCGGGGTGGACGTAGCCCAAACTGGGTGAACCACGTATATCTGTGTCTTTCTTGTTTTGTGTGTTTTGTGTGTTTATATTTCTGCATTATTTCATGTGTTCCATTGCTCCGTAATATATAATATTCTAACAAAATTCCAGGGTGGAGAGTGAATTTTCCCCCCTTCCTTCCGCTCTGTTAACCTCTATTGGTCTTTTTCCTGAATCGCTTGCTCTGTCTTCAGTATCTTCTGTTTCTTTAGGTTATTCTACCGTTTCCTCAACGTGCTCTGGTGTTTCTAGCTTCCTTTCAGGTCCTAGTACTTCCTCCATCTGGTGATCTGTTTGGGAGGAATGCTGAATCTGAGGTCTTCGGGAACTTGTTCTCTGGGATGTCTCGGCCTTTGAAATGATCTCGTCAATGAAAGTTTTTATTCCTCCTCCTGTGCCCTTTCCGCCTGTAAAGTTAGCTTTCCTGCATCCTCTCATATACTTGTTATTCTAAAGGAAAACCATTAATGCCTTTAAAATCTCTAGTCGCCTTCCCCGGCAACGACGCGAAAATGTTGGCTACTCGAATTGTTTATTGATTAAACAGTCGAGTACCACATTAAATTGTTAACCCAGGAAAGTCCTTTTGTTTCAAAGGTGACCTCGTACTATATGCACTCAATTCTAAAAGCATTAAAGGTTGTAGCATAAACAAATCTACTTTCTGTCAAACCCTTACTCCGTGTTACAGCAGCTATGATCTATTGCAAAAATGAAATGAAAACAATTAACGAATGATAACAAATCCGCAGAAGGAAATGATGTTTGTTTTGTAACAGAGGACCAGGACCCTGTCCTCAGAATAAGGATGTTCGTCACCTGCCTCTGTAACCAAATTGCCAATGCACACTGAAAATCCTAATCACCGGTGACACACTCTCACAGCGCCAATCAATTAAGGAAACAGAGTATCAGCAAAAGGAAATATCGGAAGCAAGGCTAGAAATACACAGAAATCACACACACACTTAACAGAAAAGAAATGGGTGAATCTTGTGAAGAAGGTGGGCCCTATCCCTCTCACAAGATTCCCCGGAACACAGATGCTAAGTTGAAATGCTCAGAACAGTGCTTTATTCATCTGCCAAAATGTCCAATTACAATAAAGATTCAGACTCGCTCTTCACTACAATAATTCCGTTATAACTCGCTCCCTCTCAACTGTAGATGTCTCCTCTTTATAGAGGAGACATCTATTACAATAGATTGTCATTATTCATTCAGTTTGACCTCTTTGTACAAAAATAGGAAATCAATTCCTGTTACAGCATGCTGTTACAATAGTGTGTAAACTTTGTCATCCTTCATTAGGCGGATCCTTCTACTGTTACAAAACTGGTATACCTCGTCCATCTCCTTGAGATCTTTGTGCTATCCTTGGATGTTTCGTCCTTGTTGTCGATTTGGTAAATCTCAACTGTTCCCTTGAATTTCTCATGTTGTTCCTGGTGTTCCAGCATCTGCGACTATGCTTTGCTGATCGTGTTGTGTCAGCATCTGCCAAGTATAGTTCTGCCAGCTTCAGACGGTTACTGCCCCACTAGACAATTACTGTTTCACCCATTGCAAAATGAGGTTTTACCCGCTTTAGTCAGTTGTTGTTTCTGGTGTTGCAACAACTGTATAGTTGCTATTTCGGGTGTTGCAACAACTGTGAATTATAATTCTGCGGACTTTGAACAGTTTCAACAATTTTCAGCGACTTAGTCAACTTCCAAAGATTAATTATAAAGATATCATGAATATGTGTTGAATAATTAAACATATAGCAATGAGGAGAGTTACTTCATACCTTGGAATAATGAGGTCAATATGTTATCAAAGGTTTCAACTTATGGGCTAAAGAGGGTAACATCATGACAAAATATAAGTTCAAAAGTAGACAATATGGAGTCCTAACACCACTGTCTTGGAGCCTGTTTTAAGACATACAAGCTCTTCTTCAACCTCCACACTAGTTTCTCCTTCCCTTTCACCTCATATCCTTGTGGCTGCTGCATGTATATATCTTCCTATAAATCCCCATGAAGAAAGGTCGTCTTTACATCTAACTTCTCAATATGAAAATATTCTAAAGCTATTAGACTTAAAATAGTTTTGATTGAAGTCATTTTAACAATAGGAGAAAATATCTTATCAAAGTCTATACCTTTTTTTTGTGCAAACCCCTTCACCACAAGTCTAACTTTATACCTTTTTTGCCTCCATATTCTTCCTTCAACCTTTATACTCATTTATTTTCCAATATTGTTTTACCTACAAACAACCGGACTAAGTCCCAAGTCTGGTTATGTACCAAGTAGTCCATCTCGTCTTTCATGGCTAGCTCCCACTTCTTCCTAGTTTCTACCTGCTGCTTCTTCATAACATTCTGGCTCACCAGAATCAGTCAACAATACATAATATAATGAAGGAGAGTATCGTTTAGGGGGTCTACTTATCTTGGTAGATCTTCTAACACCACTTTAAGGTGTTTGAGGTGCCTGTTTTTGTTGTTGTTTTGGTTGTTGATCATTATGATTTTCAGGCACCTTTAGTTTTTCTGTAATCTCATCAAGCATTGTGCATTCTCTGTTTTCTTTTTCCTATTTCTTTTCCTACACCTGATCCTTATACAAAACCTTTTCATTTAATATGACGTCTCTGCTCCTAATGAATTTGTGATTTTCATAATCATATAAGCAATAACCAAAATCATTAACACCATAACCCATTAAAGGTACATTTGTTTGATTTTGCCTCAAGCTTTCTTCTGTTTTCTAAATTAATGTGGACAAGGGCTTCACAACCAAAAGTATTTAAAAATGAATAGTTTATACCTATCCATGCCTCCTCCTGAATACCTCCATCCAAGGAACTTGAAGGCCCTCTGTTTATTAGATAAACAACATTATCTACAACATCTGCCCAAAATTGTAAAGGCAATCCTGCAGGCAATCTCATGCGCCTTGCATGCTCCATGATTGTCTGTTTCATCCTTTCTGACACCTCATTTTCTTGTGGTGTTCCTAGAACTATCTTCTCTCTACAAATTCCATGCTCTGAATAGTACTTATCAAACCCTTTTATGCAATATTCACCTCCATTGTCTGATCTGAGATACTTCAACCTTTTTCCTGTCTCATTTTCAACCAAAGCTTTCTATTTCTTGAAAGTATCAAATACATTAGATTTATTTTGGATACAATAAATCTGGTTTTTTCTAGTTGCATCATCAATAAAAGTAACATAATACCGAGAGCCGCTAAGAGATGATGCTTGAAGATGTCCCCATACATCTGTATGCACAAGCTATAATTTTTTGCTCTTCTTTTCTTTCCCAACTCTAAGGAATCTGACTCTCTTCAGTTTTCCATAAACACAATTTTCACAGAATTCCAAATCAACATGCTTCCAACCTAGCAACAAATTTTTTGAGTGAAGAATCTTCATGCCCTTCTCACTCATGTTCCCAAGCCTACGGTGCCACAATGTTGTATCTGCTCCTATAAATGTTAAACCATTAACATAATTAGAAATACCATTGCATAAATACAATGTACCAAAATTTTCTCCTATTTCTATTACCAGGGCTCCTTTAGTGACCTTCCAAGTTTTATTTGTAAAATTAGTTACACATCCTTCACCTCCAAAATGCCCTACTAAAATTAGAGTTTTCATCATATATGGAACATGCCTTACCACCTTCAATAGCCATTGGTTTCCATTCTGTTGTTTTATGAAAACTTTACCCATTCCAATGATTCATCACCCAAACGAACCTGTCCAAAATCTCCTTGAACATAATCTTGAAAATGTTTCCTATCAGGTGTTGCATGGAATGAGGTCCCTGAATCTACCACCCAAGCATCAATAATATTTTCTAAAGAAAGAATCAAAGCATGTTGCAACAGATCACCTGTCACATTCGCTTCATGACTATTTTCTTGCTGTGTGACTCCTTTTCCTTTCCGAGGCTTACAATCTTTCTTTAGGTGTCCTTTCTTCCTGCATTTCTTGAACACTATCCCCGATCTAGACTTGGATATGCCTTTCCTTTACTTACTGCGATATCCTGGGCTCTTTCCTTGTTCCATTTTTCTTCCCCTAGTATCTACAGTCAAAGTATTACCTAATGTCTCACTGGATCTTTTCCATCGCATTTCCTCTCTAAGGATTGCACCAACAACATCATCAAAATTTAAAGTACTAGATCTAGATACAGAGTTACTAATGGCCATAACTAAACCATTCCAACTTTCTAGCAATAAGCACAGAAATAATAGAGCCCTAATTTCATCATCAAAAATTACCACTACAAAAATTAACTGGCTAGTAACCATATTAAATTCATTTAAATGATCACCAACAAATCCACCTTATGGTATCTTCATATTAAATAAACACTTCATAAGAAATACCTTATTTGATATTGAGGGTCTTTCTTATAATTTGGCCAATGCTGACATTAAACCCTTTGTTGTCGTTTCCCTTGAAATATTAAAGGCTACCGATGCTGCTAGGCACAACTGTATTGCTCCAAGTGCCTTTCTATCAAGAATATACCATTATGTGTCTATCATACTCATCGACTTATTTGTCTTTCCACTCAATGGTAGGTACAAATCTTTCTGATACAAATAATGTTCCATTTGCATCTTCCACAATTGGTAGTTTTGGCCGTTAAAGTTTTCGAACCTAAACCTACCATATTCCACCATTGCTCCCACTCGAACTAGGAACCCTTCTCTCCCATGAGTTTATCAACCAAATATATCTTCGGCTTTGATACCAGTTGTTAGAAAATTATATATTATAGAGAAATGGAGCAAATAAAATATTGAATAAAAACAAACACTAAAAATACATAAAGCAAGAGAGAGACACAGATATGTGTGGTTCACCTAATTTGGGCTACGTCCACAGATAAATAACCAATCCTTCCTTTTGTATTATCCATCAAAATTAAGAGATACAACCCACAATAAATCCGTTGTAATTTCCTCTTCGCTCTCACACAACATCCTCTCTCTTTCTCACTCAGAATACACATGTATTCAATCGTAATACAATTCCCTCATATATAATGAGGGGTTGCCTTATAGGGGAAAAAACCCTAAATTAAACATAAATTCTGCCGTCAGATCATCTGCGTAATGAACAACCCAGATTGACTACAAAATTACAATATTTTACAAGGCAATTTTACATCTATTTTTAGCTTTGTGGGTGTTGTCCCCAAACCTATGCCAGGAGGGGGGCTCATAAAAATCGTTGTCACCCCCCCTTGGACCCCCCTGGAGGTGAAAAAACAGACGACGTTACAGCCCCATTACGAACTTGGGTCCAATGCGGTGATACATATGAATAAAGAAGATAATCAGGCTCCACACCCAACAATATCCCACTTGGAGACTGATTATAGCAACTCCACTGTTGCTTCATTTGATGGAAAATGAGTCCAATTTGGACCTAGTTGTTTCTCATCTTCATCACCATACTTGAAGAGAAATTTAAATGGAGGAGAATCTTAGTTTTTCCCTGGTTACAACTTTTGTTAAAATATCTGCAGGATTATCGCTAGTGTGTATCTTTTCCAACTTTAACTGTCCATCTTCCAACACTGACCTTATTATGTGGTACTTGAGTTGTATATGTTTAGTCTTGGAATGAAATGTTGAGTTCTTTATAAGATGAGTGGCACTGTGGATGTCACTGTATAACCTGCCCAGTTCCTGCTTCTTACCCAATTCATCCAAAAAACTTTGTAATCAAATCATTTCTTTACTAACCTCTATAGAAGCAACATATTCTTCTTTTGTCTTTGAGAGTCCAAAAATACTTTGTAATTTTGAAACCTAACTAAAAATTGTTCCACCTACAGTAAACACATACCCTATGGTGCTCCTCGTGTTATCTCTATCACTCGCCATATCTGCATCAACATATCCCTATAAACAAATGTTTGAACCACCAAAGTATAATGCTTGATATATGGTACCTCTCAAATACGTGAGAATCCACTTCACTTCCTTCCAATGTTCTTTTCCAAGATTGTTCATGTACCTACTTACAATTCCCACTACATGTGAAATATCAGGCCTTGTGCAGGCTATTGCATACATTAAGCTTCCAACTTCTGATGCATATGGAACTTTATACATATAATCCATCTCTTCCTAAGTCTAGGGACACATCTCCTTACTTAGATTGAAATGGCTAGCCAAAGGTGTACTAACTGGCTTTACATTTTGCATATTAAATCTTTTCAACACCTTTTGTATGTACTGACTTTCAGACAATGTTAATTTTCGATTTTTCCTGTCTCTACTTATTCTCATACCAAGGATTTGTTTTGTAGCACCGAAATCCTTCATTGTAAATGAATTTGTCAATTTTCTTTTGAACACATTTATTTCCTGCATGTTATAACCCGCAACAAGCATGTCATCTATATACAATAACAATATAATATAGATGCCATCATTTTTCCTTTTGAGATAAAAAAAATGATCACAGTGACATCTCGTATAACCTTGTTCAGACATAAACTTGTCAAATTTTAGATACCACTACCTTGGACCTTATTTTAAGCCATACAAGCTCTTCTTCAACTTGCACACTAGTTTCTCTTTCCCTTTGACCTCATATCCTTATGGCTGCTGCATGTATATCTCTTCCTACAAATCCTCATGGAGAAAGGTTGTCTTTACATCTAATTGCTCAATATGAAAATCTTCTACAACTACTAGACTTAAAATAGTTCTAATTGAAGTCATTTAAACAATGAGAGAAAATATCGCATCAAAGTCTATACCTTTTTTCTGTTCAAACCCCTTCACCACAAGTCTAGATTTATACCTTTTTCTACCTCCATCTTCTTCCTTCAACCTGCAAATGCATTTATTCTGCAATGTTGTTTTACTTGCAGGCAACCTGACTAAGTCCCAAGTTTGGTTATGTACCGAGGAGTCCATCTCTTCTTTCATGGCTAGCTCTCACTTCTTCCTAGTTTCTACCTACACTGTTTCTTCATAACATTCTAGTTCACCAGAATCAATCAAGAATACATAATATAATGAAGGAGAGTATCATTTAGGGGGTCTTCTTATCCTGGTATATCTTCTAATACCACTTTTAGGTGTTTGAGGTGCCTTTTTCTGTTGTGGTTGTTGTTGTTGTTATGGATGTTGATCATTATGATTTTTAGATGCCTTTAATTTTTTTGTGAACTCATCAAACACTATGTATTCTCTATTTTCTTTTTCCTGTTTCTTTTCATACATCTGATCCTTATACAAAACCTTTTCATTGAATATGACATATGTGCTCCTAATGATTTTGTGATATTCATAATCATATAAGCGATAACAAAAATCATTAACACCATATCCAATAAAGGTACATTTCTTTGATTTTTCCTCAAGCTTTGTTCTATTCTCTTTATTAATGTGGACAAAGGCTTCACATCCAAAAGTCTTTAAAAATGAGTAGTTTACCTTTTTACATGTCCATGACTCCTTTGGAATACCTCCATCCAAGGAACTTGAAGGCTCTCTGTTTATTAGATAATAAAAAATATCTATAACATCTTCCCAAAATTGTAAAGGAAATCCTGCATGCAATCTCATGCACCTTGCACGCTCCATGATTGTCATGTTCATCCATTCGGACGCACCATTTTCTTGTGGTGTTTTTGGAACTGTTTTCTCTCTAAAAATTCCATGCTCTAAACAATACTTATCAAACTATTTGTTGCAATATTCACCTCCATTATCTGATCCGAGAAACTTCAACCTTTTTCCTGTCTCATTTTCAACCAAACCTTCCATTTCTTTAAAGTATCAAATACATCAAATTTATTTCAAATACAATAAATCTAGGATTTTCTGGTTGCGTCATCAATAAAAGTAACATAATAACGAGAGCCACTGTGAGATGACACTTGAGCAAGTCCCCATACATCTGTATGCACAAGCTCTAATTTTTCACTCTTCTTTTTTTCCCAAATCTGAGGAATCTAGCTCTCTTATGTTTTCCATAAACACAATTCTCACATAATTCCAAATCAACATGCTTCAAACCTGGAAACAACTTTCTTAAGTGAATAATCTTTATCCCCTTCTCACTCATGTGTCCGAGCCCATGATACCATAATGTTGTATCTACTCCTGTAGAGTTTAAAGCATTAACATAATTAGAAATACCATTTCATAAATACAATATACCAACCTTTTCTCCCTTTTCTATTACTTGGGCTCCTTTAGTGACCTTCCAAGTTTTATCTATTAAATTAGTTACACAACCTTCACCTCCCAACTACCTCGCTGAAATTAGTTTTTTCTTCAAATCTGGAACATGCCTTACCTTGTTCAATGGTCATTGGTTCCCATTCTGTTGTTTTATGAAAACTTTACCCATTCCAATGATTTTACAGTGTTTATCATCAACCAAATGAACCTATCCAAAATCTCCTCAAACATAATCATGGAAATGTTTCCTATCAGGTGTGGCATGGAATGAGGCCCTTGAATCTACAACTTGGGAATCAATAATATTTTTTAAAGAAAGAATCAAAGCATCTAACAACACATCACCTGTCACATCCACTTCATGATTGATTTTTTGTTGGGTGTCTCCTTATTTTCCCTTGTGAGACTTACAGTATTTCTTCAGGTATCCTTTCTTCCTACATTTCCAGCACACTATCCCTGATCTGGACTTGGATCCGCCTTTCCTTGACTTAATACGATATCTTGGGCTCTTTCCTCTTTTCATTTTTCTTCCCCTAGTCTTCATAGTCAAATCATTACTTGATGTCTCACCAGAGATTTTCCATCGCATTTCATCACTAAGGATTGCACCAAAAACATCATCAAACTTTAAGTAATAGATCCAAAGATAGAGTTACTAATGGCCATAACTAAACCATTCAAACGTTCTAGAAATGAGCACAAAAATGACAGAGCCCTATCTTCATCATCAAAAGTTACCCCTACAAAACTTAACTGACTAGTAACCGTATTAAATTAATTTAAATGATCACCAAGAGATCCACCTTATGACATATTCATATTAAATAAATCCTTCATAATAAATACCTTATTTTATATTGAGGGCTTTTCATATAATTTGGCCAATGCCAACATTAAACCCTCTAATGTCATTTTATTTGAAATATTAAAGGCTATCGCCACTTCTAGGAACAACTGTATTGTTCCAAGTGCCTTTCTGTCAAAAATATCCCATTCTATGTTTATCATACTCGTCGACTTCTTTGTCTTTCCACTCAATGGTAGGTATATATCTTTTTGATACAGATAATCTTCCATCTGCATCTTCCATAACTGGTAGTTTTGGATGTTAAATTTTTTGACCCTAAAATTTCCATCTTTAGCCATTGCTCCCACTCGAACCAAGAACCTTTATCTCCTGTGAGTTTATCAACCAAATAGACCTTCGGCTCTGATACCAAGTATTAGAAAATTATATATTATAGATCAATGGAACACATAAACTATTGCTGAAACACAAACATAGAAAATGAATAAAACAAGAGAGAGAGACAGATATACGTGGTTCACCCAATTTGGGCTACGTCAACTATGAAACAACGAGTCTTTCCTTTTATATTATCCAGCAAAATGAAGACATACAACCTACATCAAATCTGTTGTAATTTCCTCTTCGCTCTCACACAATCTCCTCTCTCTTTCTCAATCAGAATACACATGTATTTAGGCGCAATAAAATTACCTCATATATAGCGAGGGGTTACCTTGTAGAGAAAAAACCCTAAATTAAACATAAATTCTACCGCCAAATCATCTGCCTAATAAACAACCCAGATTTTCTGCAAAATTACAATATTTTACAAGGAAATTTTATATCTATTTTTAGCTTTAGGAGCGCTACCACCAAACCCCTGCTGGGGGGGGCTCATAAAATTTGTCGTCGCCCCCCCTGGACCACCCTGGCCGTGAAAAAATAGGCAGCGTTGTCACCTCATTATGAACTAGGTTCCAATGCGGCGATACCTCTAAATAAAGAAGATAATCAAGATACACACCCAACAATATCCCACTTGGAGACTGATTAGAACAACTCCACTGCTGCTTCATTTTCTAGACAATGGCTCCACTTTGGACCTGCCTGTTTCTCATCTTCATCATCATACATGAAGACCAATTGAAACCAAGCAAAATCTCAGTTTCTCCCCGGTTACAACTTTTTTTATCATATCTTCAGGATTCTAGCTAGTGTGTATCTCTTCCTTCTTCAACTGTTCATCTTCAACCACTACCCGTATGAAGTCGTGCTTGAGCTATATATGTTTAGTCTTGGAATGAAATTTTGGGTTCTTTGCAAGATGAGTGGCACTCTGGATGTCACTGTATAACTTGCCCAAGTCCTGCTTCTTACCCAATTCATCCAAAAACCTTTGTAACAAAATTATTTCTTTACTAGCCTCTCTAACAACAACATATTTTGCTTCCATCGTTGAGAGTGCAACAACACTCTGTAGTTTTGAAACTCAACTAACAGTTGTTCCACCTACAATAAGTACATACCCTATGGTGCTCCTCCTGTTATCTCTATCACTTTCCATATTTGCATCAACATATCCCTGTAGATCAATGTTTGAGCCACCATAGCATAGTGCTTCATATGTTGTACCTCTCAAATACCTGAGAATCCACTTCACTGCCATCGAATTTTCTTTTCCTGTATTGTTCATGTACCTGCTTACAATTCCCACTGCATGTGCAATGTTAGGCCTTGTGCAGACCATTGCATACATTAGGCTTCCAACTGTTGATGCATATGGAACCTTAGACATATAATCCATCTCTTTCGGAGTCTTGGGAAACATATCCTTACTTAGTTTGAAATGGCTAGCCAAAGGTGTACTAATTGGTTTTGCATTCTGCATATTAAATCTTTTTAACATCTTTTGTATGTACTCACTTTGAGACAATGTTAATTTTCTATTTTTCCTGTCTCTACTTATTGTCATACCAAGGATTTGTTTTGCATCACCCAAATCCTTCATTGCAAATGAATTTGCCAATTTTCTTTTGAGCACATTTATTTCTTACATGTTATAACCTGCAATAAGCATGTCATCTACATACAATAAAAATATAATATAACTGCCATCATTTTTCTATTTGAGATAAACATAATGATCAGAGTGAATCTACAATAACCTTTTTCAGACATAAACCTGTGAAATTTTAGATACCAATGCCTTGGAGGATGTTTTAAGCCATATAAGCTCTTCTTCAACTTGCACACTAGTTTTTCCTTCCCTTTGACCTTATATTCTTTTGGCTGTTGCGTGTATATCTCTTCCTCCAAATCCCCATGGAGAAAGGTCATCTTTACATCTAACTAGTTAAGATGCAAATCTTCTACAACCTGTAAACCCATTTGTTCTGCAATGTTGTTTTACCTGCAGATAACCTACTAAGTCCCAAGTCTGGTTATGTACAAGGGAGTCCATCTCTTTTTCCATGGCTAGCTCCCACTTCTTCTTGGTTTCTACCTGCACTGCTTCTTCATAACATTCTGGTTCACCATAATAAATCAAAAATACATAATATAATGAAGGAGAGTATCGTTCAGGGGTTCTACATATCCTGGTAGATATTCTAACACCACTTTTAGGTGTTTGAGGTGCCTATTGCTGTTGTGGTTGTTGTTGTTGTTTTGGCTGTTAATCATTATGATTTTCAGCCATCTTTACCTTTTTTGTGATCTCATCAAGCACTTTGTAATCTGTGGAATACCTCCATCCAAGGAACTTGAAGGCCCTATGTTTATTAGATAAACAAAAATATCTACAACATATACCCAAATTTGTAAAGATAATCCTACATGCAATCTCATGCACCTTACACACTCCATGATTGTCATATTCATCCTTTTTTACACAATTTTCTTGTGGTGTTTTTGTAACTGTTTTCTCTCTATGAATTCCATGCTCTGACCAATACTTATTGAAATCTTTGCTGGAATATTCCTCTCCATTTTCTGATCTGAGACACTTCACCCTTTTTTCTGTCTCATTTTCAACCAAAGCTTCCATTTCTTTAAAGTATCAAATACATCACATTTATTTCGAATACAATAAATCTAGATTTTCCTGGTTGCATAATCAATAAAAGTAAAATAATAATGATAGCCACTGTGACGTGATACTTGAGCAGGTCCCCATACATATGTATGTACAAGCTCTAATTTTTCACTCTTCTTTTCTTTTCCAACTCTGAGGAATCTGACTCTTTTCTATTTTCCATAAATACAATTCTTATAGAATTCCAAATCAATATGCTTCAAACCTGGCAACAAATTTCTTGAGTGAATAATATTTATTCCCTTCTCACTCATGTGCCCGAGCCTATGATGCCACAATGTTGTATCTGCTCCTGAGAAGTTAAAGCATTAACATAATTAGAAATACCATTGCATAAATAGAATGTACCAACCTTTTCTCCTTTTACTATTACTGCGGCTCCTTTAGTGACCTTCCAAGTTTTATTTGTAAAAGTAGTTACACAAACTTCACCTCCCAACTTCCTTGTTGAAATTATATTTTTCTTTAAATCTAGAACATGCCTTACATCCTTCAATGGCCATTGGTTTCCATTTTGTTGTTTTATGAAAACTTTACCCGTTCCAATGATTTTACAGGGTTTATCATCACCCAAATGAACCTGTCTAAAATCTCCTTGAACATAATCATGAAAATGTTTCCTATCAAGTGTTGCATGGAATGAGGCCCCTAAATCTACAATCCATGCATGAATAGTGTTTTCTAAAGAAAGAATCAAAGCATCTTGCAACACATCACTTGTCACATTTGGTTCATGATTAATTTCTTGCTGTGCATTTCCTTCTTTTCCCTTATTTTCCCTTCAAAGCCTTATAGTATTTCTTCATGTGTCCTTTCTTCCCACATTTCCAGCACACTATCCCCAATCTGGACTTGGATCTGCCTTTCCTTGACTTACTGTGATATCCTGGGCTCTTTCCTCTTTCCATTTTTCTTCCCCTAGTCTTCGCAGTCAAAGCATTACGTGATGTATCGCGAGAGGGTTTTTGTGGAGTTTCCTCGCTATGGAATGCACCAACAACATCATCAAACTTTAAAGTAATAGATCTAAAGCCAAAGTTACTAATGGTCATAACTAAACTATTCCAACTTTCTAGCAATGAGCACAGAAATAACAGATCCCTATCTTCTTCATCAAAAGTTACCTCTACAAAACATAACTGCCTGGTAACCGATTAAATTCATTTAAATGATCACCAATAGATCCACATTCTAACACCTTTATATGAAACAAATGCTTCATAAGAAATACCTTATTTCAGGCCGAGGGTTTTTCATATAATTTGGCCAATGCCGACATTAAACCCTTGTCATTTCCTTTGAAATATTAAGGCTATTGACATTGTTAGGCACAACTGTATTGTTCTAAGTCCTTTTCTATTGAGAATATCCCATTCTTTGTATGTCTTACTCATCAAATTCTTTGACTTTCCGCTAAATGGTAGGTACAAATATTTATGATATAAATAATCTTCCATCTGCATCTTCTACATCTGGTAGTTTTGGACGTTAAAATTTTCGACCCTAAACCTGTCGTCTTCCACCATTGCTCCCACTCGAACTAGGTACCATTCTCTCCTACGAGTGTATTAGCCAAATAGACCTTCGACTGTAATACTAGTTGTTAGAAAATTATGTATTATAGAGCTTTGGAACACATAAAATATTGCAGGAACACAAACACAAAAAATGCATAAAACAAGAGAGAGAGACAGATATAAGTGGTTCACCCAATTTTGGCTACGTCAATGGAGAAACAATGAGTCCTTCCTTTTATATTATCTAGGAAAATGATGAGATACAACCTACAACAAATCCATTGTAATTTCCTCTTCGCGCTCACACAATCTTGTCTCTCTTTTTCACTCAGAATAAACATGTATTCAGCCACAATACAATTCCCTCATATATAGCAAGAGGTTTCCTTCTAGGGAAAAAAAACCCTAAATTAAACATAACTTCTAGCGTCATATCATCCGCTTAATGAACAACCCATATTGACTACGAAATTACAATATTTTACAAGGAATTTTTACATATGTTTTTAGCTTTAGGGGCACTGTCCTCAAACCCCCACTAGGGGGGGCTCATAAAAATCACCGTCGGCCCCCCATGGACCACCCTGGTGGTAAAAAATTAAGCGGCATTTCCGCCCCATTACAAACTGGGGTCCAATGCGGCAATACCTTTGAATAAAGAAGATAATCAGGCTCCACACCCAACAATATACCACTTGGAGACTGATTATAGCAACTCCACCGCTACTTAATTTGATGGAAAATGACTCCACTTTGGACCTAGTTGTTTCTCATATTCTTCATCATACTTGAAGACCAATTGAAACCGAGCAGAATCTCAATTTCTCCCTAGTTACAAATTTTGTTAACATATCTTTAGGATTTTGGCTAGTTTGTATCTCTTCCAGCTTCAACTGTCCATCTTCCAACACTGACCGTATGAAGTGGCACTTGAGCTATGTATGTTTAGTCTTGGAATGAAATGATGAGTTATTTTCAATATGAATGACACTAGAGCTATCACTATGTAACCTTCCCAAGTCCTGCTTCTTACCCAATTCATCCAAAAACCTTTGTAACAAAATCATTTCTTTACTAGACTCTGTAGCAACAACATATTCTTCTTCCATCATTAAGAGTGCAACAACACTCTGCAATTTTTAAACCCAACTAATATTTGTTCCACCTACAGTAAACACATACCTTGTGGTGTTCCTCCTATTATATTTGTCACTAGCCATATTTGCATCAACGTATTCCTGTAGAGAAATGTTTGAATCACCATAATATAATGCTTGATATGTGGTACCTCTCAAATACCTGCGAATCCACTTCACTGCCATTCAATGTTATTTTCCTAGATTGTTCATGTACTTGCTTACAATTCCCATTGCATGTGCAATATCAGGCCTTGTGTAGAACATTGCATACATTAAGCTTTCTACTGCTGATGCATATGGAATTTTAGATGTATAATCAATCTCTTCCTGAGTCTTGGGACACATCTCCTTAATTAGTTTGAAATGGATAGCCAAAGGTGTACTAATTGGTTTTGCAGTCTGCATATTAAATCTTTTCAACACCTTTTGTATGTACTCACTTTGAGACAATGTTAATTTGCGATTTTTCCTATCTCTACTTATTCTCATACCAAGGATTTGTTTTGCAGTACCCAAATCCTTCATTGCAAATGAATTTGCCAATTTTATTTTGGGCACATTTATTTCCTACACGTTATAACCTGCAACAAGCACATCATCTACATACAATAAAAATATAATATAGCTGCCATCATTTTTCTATATGAGATAAACACAATGATCAAAGTCACATATAGTATAACCTTTTTTAGACATAAACATGCGAAATTTTAATTACCACTGCCTTGGAGGTTGTTTTAAGCCATATAAGCTCTTCTTCAACTTGTACACTAGTTTCTCCTTCCCTTTGTCCTCATATCCTTGTGGTTGCTGCATGTATATCTCTTCCTCTAAATCCCCATGGAGAAAGGTCGTCTTTACATCTAACTGCTTAAGATGCAAATCTTCTGCAGCTACTAGACTTAAAATAGTTCTGATTGAAGTCATTTTAACAACAGGAGAAAATATATCATCAAAGTCTATACCTTTTTCTATGAAAACCCCTTCACCATAAGTCTAGATTTATACCTTTTTCTACCTCCATATTCTTCCTTCAACCTATAAATCCATTTATCCTGAAATGTTGTTTTACCTGCAGGCAACCTGACTAAGTCCGAAGTCTGGTTATCTACCAAGGAGTCCATCTCTTCTTTCATGGCTAGATCGCACTTCTTCCGGGTTTCTACCTACACTGCTTTTTCATAACATTCTGGATCACTAGAATCAATCAACAATACATAATATAATAAAGAAGAGTATTGTTTAGGGGGTCTACTTATCCTGGCAGATCTTCTAACACCACTTTCAAGTGTTTGAGGTGCTTGTTGTTGTTATGGTTGTTTTGGCTCCTGATCATTATGATTTTCAGGCACCTTTACCTTTTCTGTGAGATCATCAAGCACTGTGTATTCTCTGGAATAGCTCCATCCAAGGAACTTGAAGGGCCTCTGTTTATTAGATAAATAACAATATCTACAACATTTGCCCAAAATTGTAAAGGAAATCATGAATGCAATCTCATGCACCTTACACGCTCCATAATTGTCCTGTTCACCCTTTCTGACACACCATTTTCTTGTGGTGTTCCTGGAACTATCTTCGCTCTACGAATTCCATGCTATAAACAATACTAATTAAATTCTTTCCTACAATATTCACCTCCATTGTCTGATCTAAGACACTTTGACCTTTTTCCTGTCTCATTTTCAACCAAAGCTTTCCATTTCTTGAAAGTATCAAATACATCAGATTTATTTCGAATACAGTAAATCTAGGATTTTTTTGTTGCATCATCAATAAAAGTAACATAATAATGAGAGCCACCGCAATATGATACCTGAGCAGGTCTCCATACAATTGTATGCACAAGCTCTAATTTTTCTCTCTTCTTTCCTTCCTAACTCTGAGGAATCTAACTCTCTTCTATTTTCCATAAACACAATTCTCACAATATTCCAAATCAACATGCTTCCAACCTGGAAACAAATTTCTTACATGAAGAATCTTTGTCTCCTTCTCACTCATGTTCCCAAGCCTACGGTGCCACAATGTTGTATCTGCTCCTGTAGATGTTAAACAATTAACATAATTAGAAATACCATTGCATAAATACAATGTACCAACCTTTTCTCCTTTTTCTATTACCACGGCTCCTTTAGTGACCTTCCAAGTTTTATTTGTAAAATTAGTTACACATCCTTCACCTCCCAAATGCCCTACTAAAATTAGAGTTTTCATCATATATGGAACATGCCTTACCTCCTTCAATATCCATTGCTTTCAATTTCGTTGTTTTATGAAAACTTTACCTATTCCAATGATTTTACATGGTTTATCATAACCAAAATGAACTTGTCTAGAATCTCCTTGAACATAATCATGAAAATGTTTCCTATCAGGTGGGGCATGGAATGAGGCCCCTGAATCTACAACCAAGCATCAATAATATTTTCTAAAGAAAGAGTCAAAGCATATTGCAACACATCACTTGTCACTTTCGCTTCATGATTGTTTTCTTGTTGCGCGTCTCCTTCTTTTCCCTTCCAAGACTTACGGTCTTTCTTCAAGTTCCCTTTCTTCAAGAATTTCCAGCACACTATCCCTGATCTGGACTTGCATCTTCCTTTCCTTGACTTATTACAATAACCTAGGTTCTTTCCTCTTTCAATTTTTCTTCCCCTAGTCTCTATAGTCAAAGCATTACCTGATGTCTCACCATAGCTTTTCCGTCGCATTTCCTCGCTAAGGATTGACTGACAACATCATCAAAATTTAAAGTACTAGATCCAGAGACAGAGTTGCTAATGGCCATAACTAAACCATTCCAACTTTCTGGCAATGAGCATAGAAATAACAGAGCCCGATCTTCATTATCAAAAGTTACCCCTACATAACTTAACTGATTGGTAACCATATTAAATTCATTTAAATGATCACTAACAGATCCACCTTTTGACATCTTCATATTAAATAAATGCTTCATAAGAAAATCCTTATTTCAGGCCGAGGGTTTTTCTTATAATTTGGCCAATGCCGACATTAAACACTTTGTTGTATTTCATTTGAAATATCAAAGGCTGCCGATGCTGCTAGACACAACCGCATTATTCCAAGTGCCTTTATATTGAGAATATCCCATTCTGTGTTTTTCATACTCGTCGGCTTCTTCATCTTTCCACTCAATGGTAGGTATAGATCTTTCTGATACAAATAATCTTCCATCTACATCTTCCACATCACGTAGTTTTGGCCATTAATTTTTTTGATCCTAAACTGCCATCTTCTACCATTGCTCCCACTCGAACAAGGAACCCTTCTCTCCTACATGTTTATTAGCCAAATAGACCTTCAATTTTGATACCAATTGTTAGAAAATTATATGTTATAGAGCAATGGACCACATAAAATATTGCAGAAACACAAACACAGAAAATGCATAAAACAAGGTAACGACATAGATATCCGTGGTTCACCCAATTTGGGCTACGTCCACAAAGAAATAGACAATCCTTCCTTTTATATTATCCAGAAAAATGAAGAGATACAACCTACAACAAATCTTTTGTAATTTCCTCTTCACTGCCACACAATCTTCTCTCTCTTTCTTGCTCAGAATAAACATGTATTCAACCACAATACAATTCCCTCATATATAGCAAGGAGTTGCATTCTAGGGGAAAACCCCCTAAATTAAATGTAACTTCTGCTGTCATATCAGCCGCATAATTTTACATCTATTTTTAGCTTTAGGGGCATTGCTCCTGAACCCCCGCTAAGTGGGGGGGACTCATAAAAATTTCCTCCACTTGCCCCTAATGGTGAGCAAACAGGTGACATTTCCGGCCCATTATGAACTAGATTCCAATGCAGCGATACCTTTGAATAAAGAATATAATCAGGCTCCACACCCAACAATCTCCCACTTGGAGACTGATTATAACAACTCCACCATTGCTTCATTTGTTGGACAATGCCTCCACTTTGCACCTAGTTGTTTTTCATCTTCATCGTCATACTTGAAGTCCCTATCCAATTGAAAATGAGCATAATCTCAGTTTCTCCCTGGTTACAAATTTAGTTAACATATCTACAAGATTTTGGCTAGTGTGTATCTTTTCCAGCTTCAACTGTCCATCTCCCAACACTGACCCTGTGAAGTGGTGCTTGAGTTGTATATGTTTAGTCTTAGAATGAAATGTTGAGTTCTTTGCAAGATGAATGTCACTCTTTCTGTCACTGTATAACCTTCCCAACTCCAGCTTACCCAATTCATCCAAAACCCTTTGTATACAAATCATTTCTTTACTAGCCTCTCTAGCAGCAACATATTCTGATTCTGTCATTGACAATGGAACAACACTCTACAATTTTGAAACCCAACTAATAGTTATTCCACCTATAGTAAACACATACCCTATGGTGCTCCTCCATTTATCTCAATCACCTTCCATATCTGCATCAACATATCCTTGTAGATCAATGTTTTAACCACCAAAGCTTAATGCTTGGTATGTGGTATCTCTCAAACACCTGAGAATCCACTTCACTACCATCCAATGTTCTTTTCCTGGATTGCTCATGTACCTACTTACAATTTTTATTTCATGTGTAATATCAGGCCTTGTGCAGACCATTACATACATTAAGCCTCCAACTGCTGATGCATATGGAACTTTAGATATATAATCCATATCTTCCTAAGTCTTGGGACACATCTCCTTACTTAGTTTGAAATGTCTAGCCAAAGGTGTACTAACTGGTTTTTCATTCTGCATATTAAATCTTTTCAACACCTTTTGTATGTACTCACTTTGAGACAATTTTAATTTGCGTTTTTTTCCTGTCTCTACTTATTCTCATACCAAGGATTTGTTTTGAAACACCAAAATCCTTCATTGCAAATGAATTTTCCAATTTTCTTTTGAGCACATTTATTTCTTGCATGTTAGAAATTGCAACAAGCATTTCATCTACGTACAATAAAAATATAATATAATTGCCATCATTTTACATTTTGTGATAAACATAATGATCAGAGTGACATCTAGTATAACCTTGTTTAGACATAAACCTATCAATTTTTATATACAACTACCTTTGAGCCTATTTTAAGCCATACAAGCTCTTCTTCAACCTGCACACTAGTTTCTCCTTCCCTTTGACCTCATATCTCTTGTGGTTGCTACATGTATATCTCTTCCTCCAAATCCCCATGGAGAAAGGTCGTCTTTACATATAACTGCTGAAGAAGCAAATGTTCTGTAGCTACTAGACTTAAAATAGTTTTGATTGAAGTCGTTTTAACAACATGAGAAAATATCTCATCAAAGTCTATACCTTTTTTTGTGAAAACCCCTTCACCACAAGTCTCGCTTTATACCTTTTTCTATCTCCATCTTTTTCCATCAACCCGTAAACCCATTTATTCTGAAATGTTGGTTTACCTACAAGCAACCTGACTAAGTCCCAATTTTGGTTATGTACCAAGGAGTCCATCTCTTCTTTCATGGATATCTCCCACTTCTTCCTAGTTTCTACCTGTGTTGCTTCTTCATAACATTCAGGTTCACCAGAATCAATCAACAATACATAATATAATGAAAGAGAGTATCGTTCAGGGGGTCTATTTATATTGGTAGATATTTTAACATGACTTTCAGGTGTTTGATGTGCCTGTTTCTATTGTGGGTAATATTATTGTTCTGGATGTTGATCATTATGATTTTCAGGTACCTTTACTTTTTCTATGATCTCATCAATCACTGTGTATTCTCTGTTTTCTTTTTCTTGTTTCTTTTCCTGCATCTGATCCTTATACAAAACCTTTTTACTGAATATGACATCTCTCCTCCTAATGATTTTGTGATTTTCATAATCATATAAGTGATAACCAAAATCATTAACACCATATCCAATAAAAGTACATTTCTTTGATTTTGTCTCAAGCTTTGTTCTATTTTCTTTATTAATGTGTAAAAAGGCTTCACAACCAAAAGTCTTTAAAAATGAGTAGTTTACCTTTTTACTTGTTCACACCTCCTTTGGAATACCTCCATCCAAGGAACTTGAAGGCCCTTTGTTTATTAGATAAAAAATAGTATCTACAACATCTGCCCAAAATTGTAAAGGCAATCGTGCATGTAATCGCATGCACCTTGCACTCTCCATGATTGTCCTGTTCATCCTTTATGACACAACATTTTCTTGTGGTGTTCCTGGAATTGTCTTCCCTCTATGATTTCCATGCTCTGAAAAATATTGATCAAACTCTTTGCTGTAATATTCACCTCCATTGTCTGATCTGAGAAACTTCAACCTTTTTCCTGTCTCATTTTCAACCAAAGCTTTCCATTTCTTGAAAGCATCAAATACATCAAATTTCTTTCGAATACAATAAATCCATATTTTTTTGGTTTCATCATCAATAAAAGTAACATATTAACGAGATCCACTGAGAGATGATACATGAGCAGGTTCCCATACATCTGTATGCACAAGCTCTAATATTTTTCTCTTCTTTTCTTTCCCAACCCTGAGGAATCTGACTCTCTTTTGTTTTCCATAAACACAATTCTCACAGAATTTCAAATCAACATGCTTCAAACCTTGCAACAAATTTCTTGAGTGAAGAATCTTCATTCCATTCTCACTCATGTGCCTGAGCCTATGATGCCATAATTTTGTATCTTCTAATGTAGAGGTTAAAGCATTAACATAATTAGAAATACCATTTCATAAATACGATGTACCAATCGTTTCTCCTTTTTCTATTATCGATGCTCCTTTGGTGACCTTCTAAGTTTTATCTACAAAAGTAGTTACACAACCTTCACCTTCCAACTGTCCTGTTGAAATTAGATTTTTCTTCAGATCTGGAACATGCCTTACCTCCTTCAATAGCCATTGGTTTCCATTTTTTTTTTTTATGAAAACTTTACCCATTCCGATGATTTTACAGGGTTTATCATCACCCAAATGAACCTGTCCAAAATATCCTTGAACATAATCATGAAAATGTTTCCTATCAAGTGTGGCATGGAATGAGGCCCCTGAATCTACAACCAAGGCATAAATAATATTTTCTAAAGAAAGAATCAAAGCATCTTGCAACGCATTTCCTATCACATTCACTTCATGAATGTTTTCTTGCTGCTGTCTCCTTCTTTTCCATTCTGAGACTTACAGTCTTTCTTTAGGTGTCCTTTCTTCTTGCATTTCCAACACACTATCCCTGATCTAGACTTGGATATACATTTCCTTGATTTACTGCGATATCCTAAGCTCATTCCTCTTTCCAATTTTCTTCCTCTAGTCTCTACAGTTAAAGCATTACCTGATGTCTCACGAGAGCTTTTCTGTCACATTTCCTCGCTAAGGATTGCACCGACAACATCATCAAACTTTAAAGCTCTAGATCTAGAGACAGAGTTACTAAGGGCCATAACTAAACCATTCCAAGTTTCTAGCAATGAGCACAGAAATAACAGAGCCCTAACTTCCTCATCAAAAGCTACCCCTACAAAACTTAACTGTTTGGTAACCATATTAAATTCATTTAAATGATCACCAACAAATCCACCTTCTCGCATCTTCATATTAAATAAAAGCTTCATAAGAAATACCTTATTTGAGGTCGAGTTATTTTCATATATTTGGCCAATGCTGACATTAAACCCTCTATTGTCATTTCCTTTGAAACATTAAAGGCTATAGATCTTGCTAGGAAAAACTGTGTTGTTCCAAGTTCCTTTCTATCGAGAATATCCCATTCGTCGGATTCTTTGTCTTTCCACTCAATGGTAGGTACAAATATTTCTGATACAAATAATCTTTCGTTTGCATCTTCCAAAGCTGGTAGTTTTGGCCATTAAATTTTTTGACCCTAAACCTTCCATCTTCCACCATTGCTCCCACTCAACCCACGAAACCTTCTCTCCTGCGAGTTTATCAAACAAATAGACATTCATCTTTGATACTAGTTGTTAGAAAAATATATACTACAGAGCAATGGAACACATAAAATATTGCAGAAAAACAAACACAGAAAATGCATAAAACAAGAGAGAGACACAGATATACGTGGTTTTCCCAATTTTGGCTACGTCCATGGAGAAACAACTAGTCCTTCCTTTTATATTATCCAACGTAATGAAGAGATACAACCTACAACAAATCTATTGTAATTTCCTCTTTGCTCTCACACATTCTCATCTGTCTTTCTCGCTCAGAATACACATGTATTCAATCGCAATACAATTCTATCACATATAGCGAGGGGTTGCATTCTAGGGAAAAAAATCCTAAATTAAACATAACTTCTACTGTCAAATAATCCACCTAATGAACAACTCAAATTGATTAGGAAATTACAATATTTTACAAGGAAATTTTACATCTATTTTTAGCTTCGGGGGTGCTGCCCCCAAACCCCTGCTAAGGGGGGCTCATAAAAATTAGCATCACCCGCCCCGAAGCCCTTTACCAGTTGCAAAACGGGCGACATTGCACCCCATTACTAACTGGGGTCCAATGCTGTGATACCTTTGAATAAAGAAGATAATTAAGCTCCACACCAAACAATCAATTGTATCCATTTAGTAAACAAATAAATATTGAAATTATTTTTTTTTGGAATTTAAATTATCATCAAATTTAGGTTGTATTGTCTCTATTCTTGTTATAGTAGTTTCTTCAACAGATTTTTGCAAATCCTCTTGTTCTTCCATCTCTTCCTCTTCTTCTAGCTATTGCCTCAACTACTGGTTCTTATGCATCAGTAGCATCATTAGCAGGTTCCTATGTACCAATGATTTTATTTCCCCCAGGCTACTCTGCTTCAACTGATGGTTCTTGTGTGACATTAGCATCTTCAGCATGTTCATGTGTCGCAATATGAAACTCCTCAAGTTGCTCTGCTTCAACTTTTGGTTCTTATGTAGCAACAATATCTTCAACATGTTCTTGTGTCACAACCTAAACTTCCGTGCCCTTCACTTCAAAATTTGTTTGTACCCTTGCTGAAACAATTTCAAGTTGTAAGAGGTATCATTTGTAAGTTTCATTAGGAGAAGAAGGTGCACCCATCATTTCTACTGGCTCATCTAAGCTTTCTAACCCTAGATGCTTCTTACTTTGAGATTATTCCCTTAGCATAGAAAGTTATTTTCTTAAATTGGCATGTTCCTTTCTTAAATTAATGACTTTCTAAGAAAAAAAAGATCAAATATGTACTTACCAGAAGGGGCATTACCATCTTGTCTTTGCATGGACTCCTCCTCCTTGTCCTTGTTGGGTTGCTCCTATGAATCCTTTGATTTTTTGTAGTAATAGGGGTTTTGGATGACATAGTAGGTGATGTTGTAACAATTACCTTGACTCTTTTCTTTGGGAATTTTCCACCCACAGACTTGTTCACGGGTATCTTCCTCATTTTCATTTGTAGGGGATGTTTCTCCACAAGAACATTCCCCATACTCTGAAATTTCTAATTTTCCACTAGTAACTTCCACTGGTACTTTAGTATGTAGACCTTCCTCAACAGAGAATATCTTTTGGGTGTACCAACAAGATAGGTTTCTTCAAGGATGTCATCATGAGGGCTTTCATTAAGTGTATCAGCAAGGGAATCTCTCCTTCTTGGCATGATTCCTCTATTTCAACACCTTCACTTTGTTTATCAGATTCAATTTCTATCTCCTCTCAAGCTAGTTCTCTTGTAGAAATCAACAATCTTTCCCATGTGCTCCCCTGCTATTCCAGTGAATCAATAATTATGAGCTTGATAAACCCATGATTTTTTACATAATATTTAGGGTACTTAGAATGTTGAACAACAAATTCCATATACTAAAATGGCTTCAAAAATAAATAAGGTGCCTTGACCAATTGCCTATTATAGAAGTGTGCTAACAACTAGAAATGATAATTAGAGATTATCCCGAATTGACCCTCACAGGTAATGAATTTTTTAATAAAGTATGCTATTTCCTCCCAAGGGTGTGGAAGTGAAGTTTTGTATACTCCCCTCCCCATATTCCCTATCTTCTCACCTTCCTGTGAGAATGTGGCCCTAATTGTTGAAAAAAAAGTCTTCCTACCAAACTAACGCATTCCAACTTGAGGTAAAGTCCTCACCTTGGCAAAAAATTCCTTTATAATAATAATCTATATTCCTCTTACAACTGAACCTTGTTCCATTAAGTTCTACGAAAATTCTAAAGAGTGTTAATTAAACCCTTGTAGCCTATTGAAATACACCAACCAACTTGCAACCTCAAATATCTTATAAACTCTTAGGTAGTCTCTTAATGAGTTAATAGAATTGTTCGTGACGCATAAATACTCGTCCCATGGCTCTAGTTGTTGATACCATATGTTGTTACAAGTACAAAAATCATGCATGAAATTACATGTTGGAAGGAATATGTCAGGTTCGAGGAATTTGGAAAATTTTGGTTACAATAGATTGTTAGTTGGTTTTTGAATGCCATAATTAGAATGTGATGCAGATAATATGGATGGATTTTGGAAATGGTCATGTCAGAGTAATGGTTGTGAGGTGGTATAATGGGAAAGACGTTGTGCATGCAAAGTTTAACAAACTATCATGCCATATCAGAGTCTTGATGGTGTATCATACAAAAGTACAAATACAAATCCAGCCCCCCAACTTGAAATGAAGGTTGTCCTTAGCCATTGTAACATGGTGGTCATGTCACATTTAACTGCAAAATCATGAGTAAATGAGAGAGGTTACCTAACATGAGCTTGCAAATTCTGTTAACGCAACGACTGGCAGGAAAATGCCGACTCGGTTGGGAATGTTTACTAATGGATTTTTTGGATGTTGTCCTTGATGGGTCCCCTCCACGCAATCACAATGGTAGAATAAAATTAACGACATCAATTGTAAAAACAAAAAAGCACATTATCAACAGGTGAGACTATAATTAATTACTAATGATAGGTTGAAATATCAGGAGCAACAAATTATTCTTTAACGATTAATAGCTCAATGGTCAGCAACAACATCTGGTCTTGAGTATCAGTAGATACATCAAGTTTATGTTAGAAATAACACTCATACCTTAGTATCAACAACAAAAATTGATATTAAACTTCAATAGATACATTTAGTCTCAGTGATAGTAGCAATTTCATCCTTCAATACCAATAGACATGTTATAGGTGAAACAACAAAAATAACATGAATTTGTTACTACAAAAAGGAATTCATTGACCTCCAACAAGTTGGTTTTCAATCAAAACATTGTTTAACTGAACCCCACAAGGGTTTTCACCATTAGAATTTTTATTTTTATTTATTTTATATTTTCCTTATGCCTTTTTTGACAACAGCAAAAGAAAATAAATTAACTAGATGGTGGCACACAAAAATTTTCCCTTGCCCCGATAAATTCAAAATATGAATATGAAACAATGCCCACAAATGAATCCTTAGAAGTTGGCTTATGATACAACCAAAGGAAATTTCCATTGGAAAGCAAAGATATTCATGACACATTGACAATTGTTAGCTTTATATTCTCCATTTCAAATATTGTATCCACCTCATAGGGACCTAGCCACCCGATGCAAATATTTCCTTTAAAATCCTTAAATATGCAATCATATAACATAGCTCAATCATAATTCTAAAACAATTTACTTTTAATGAACCTATTATGCCACTCGACAGGTTGTTGTTGAATGATATCAATATGTTGTACAACTTCCAAGTGTATCTCTCTCAATTCATTCAATTACTCTAGATGGTGTTTATGTGTTGTAGTTAGGTCGAAATCCACCTCCAAAGTAGTTTTGAGTGTATTTATTTCAAACTCAATGAGAAATATAAGATTAATACCATACACTAGTTCATATGGAGAAAACCTTGTGGTGTTCCACAAAGTAGTTCTATAAGCCCAAACTACCTATGGAAGTCATTCCGCTCAATCTCAACAGTGGTTCACTAGTCTTTGTAACTATTTCCTTAAGCACTTTATTAGTATTCTGCACTTGTCCATAAGCTTGTGGATGGTAAGGTGAAGTAACTCGGTGATGAATCTTATATTCCTTGACAAGGTTCTCAATCAAACGAGAATTGAACTATGGCCCTCCATTTGTAACTATCTCCCTTGACACTTCGTAGCGAATGAAGATGTACTCAAACAGAATGTATAAAATAGTATGTTCAGTAGCTTTGTTAAATACCTTGGCTTCAACCCACTTGGTGATGTAACATGTGCAAACCAAAATATAATACTTCTAGTTAGATGGGGGATTAATTGGTCCAACAAAATCTAAGGCCCATCTCTCAAAATGATCCATCACTAGTTGAGGTTGTAATGACATTTCATCTAATGAGATAGGTTATCCCATCCTCTAGCTGTTTTCACACCCTTGAACATACTTTCTTGCATCTTGGAATATTGTAGGCCAAAATATCTTATTTGAAGCACATTAAGCAAGGTCTCCACCACAAGGCTCATCATGACAAGCCTTTAAAATGTCATGGATTTCATCTTCCCTTACACATTGTCTAATTTGATGGTCTAGACCATTCTGAAAGAGATAACCATCCAACCAATAATATTAGGAACTTTGTTGAATGATTTTCATTTCTTCCTAGGAGAAAGGTAGTGTGGAAGTTTCCTTATAGCAAGATAATTGGCAATATCTACATGCCAAGGTGAGTAAGTGGAAACCACAAAAATATATTCATCTGGGAAAGAGTCCCAAATAGATAGATTATCATGATTTTTAGACATTCTAGAAAGGAAATCAATAACAACATTTCCCTTTTTGGGCTTGTCTAAAATGCTGATATCAAATTATTGTAGTAATAGTAATCACCTAGTGACCCTGCCATTAGTAACTAGTTTGTTAATTAAAAATTAAATAGCAGAATGATTAGTATGTAAAAAAACTTGATAGCTTGCAAGCTAATGCCTTAATTTGTTGAGAACATGTATACCAAAAAGAAATTCCTTCTCAGTTACCATATAATTTAATTATGTGATTTTAGAATATTAGGGAAGATGAATTGAAATGGTCTCTGTGCGATTGGCAGGAACTGATAACGAGGGGATGGAAAACCCTAGGAATATAGTTATGGACATGATGGGAAATGCGAGGGGAAAGCAGTTCTGTCCCTAGAGGGGAGTCAATTTTTTGAAGACCCCATATGAATGCTTGCTCATGGGGTGTCATGCCCTTACCAAGCTCAAAAACTCTAACTGTATTAGAGGCGACAACTGGGTTTTGAAATCCCTTAGTCCCATAGAAAACGATGCGGGGAGGTTCCTCTATTTTTTTATTTAACAACAAGAATCAACTAATATTTCTTCTCTTTATTCTTATTTAATTGAAAACAGAGACAAGAACTGTTCAGGTTGGGGTTTATCATACTTAGGGCATTCATGGCAGGCAAGCCCATCTAGGGTGTGGTATGAACTTTTCTTTCTTTCTACTTTGGGCTCTTCCACTTGCTCTACCTTGCTCGATTTAGGTTTAGAGGAGTTGAATTCACCTATGCTCAAGTATGATTCAACCTCACAACAAGATCCATCTCTCACTTCCTTTTCTGAACTAGACAAAATATAGTCAAAATTAGTCTAGAAAACCTTTTAGTTTTTCATCAAAAATATTAATGGGAATTCCACCTTCTTCTAGATCGGGGGCTCCTATTGCATTTAAAATTTAAAGCAGTGCATCAAGAATAGATTTGCTCATCTCTACAAAATATCAATTCCTATATTTCAAAGGGAAGATTCTCCAAGACCCCCTCCATATGAGGGACTATTTTATATTAGGAAACTCTTCCATTATATTAAACTTGAGATTGCATGAAGGAGCTCCGGGTACTAGAAATGCCATCGAATTTGCCTCTTTCAAGGATGCATTGCAAGGGAATATTAACAACCCTAAAAATTAGTTTTGTTTGAACCCATATCCCTACATCATATAAAAAATGGGACAAGCCCAAGCCATGGAGGTTAATCATTTACAGATAAACTCTCTTTTTTCTGCTCTCCAATCTAAAGATGTAATATGAAGGTTCAATGGATTTTTGCCTAGATTAGATGATTTACAGCAATGGGTATTTACGTCCTGGACACCCAATTGTGATATCTATTTATGTTCCAAATGGTTTTATATTGTTGAATTTGATACACAGAAAGATCTAAAGAACATCCTAAATGATAGGCCTTGGTTTTGGGTAAGAGTTGGGCTCTACATTACCCCATGGTTCCTAGAATTTGATTCAAAAAATATGGTGGTATCAACAATGTCGGTATGGGTGATACTACCAAATATCCCCCTCCCCTTCTAGCACCACAAAGTCCTAGAGGAAATTGGAAACACCCTAGAAAAATTAAAAAGGATGGACCATGAAAGATTAAAGAAAGGACTTTTATCCTTTGCCAGAATATGCATCGAGATAGACATCAAGAAAGGTCTACATGATCATATCTAATTAAAACAAAAAAAAACTGTATGTGGACCCAAGTAATAGATTATGAGAACACAACATTCAGATATCAAATTTTCTTCCAAATAGGGAATTTTCAAAATCCATGCCCAAAGGAAAACAAGTAACCAAAAAAAGAAAAAGAGGTAGGCCATAAACAAAAAGGATGGAAACCCTTTGATCCCCACTTCTCAAAAAAAGAAGAAGAAGAAACCATCGAGAACCAACAAAACCAAGAATAAGTGGATGCACCAGTCTAACCTAGTACTATATTTGACATGGATAATGACATTGAACAATAGGAGAAGCAGACACTAGAAAAACAGGAAATTGATGCCCTTATAGAAAATGGGATGGGGTTGTAAAGAGAAATCATGTTTCAGAAAGTTTAGACCTGGACAAAGAAATCTCTCTAATGAAAACAGTTTGTAAACTAGCAATGGTTTCAGTTGGTTTGAACTAAGGGGGTTGACAGAAAGTGCATAAAAATAAAGGAACGTAAGGGAAGTTAAGTGATTATTATCACACTTAACTTTGATGTTTAAATTACATCTTTTCTCATTTTTTTTATCTTTAGCTCATAAACCAAGAGGCTTATTTTTTCAAAATTCTTTTTATCATATGCAGAATGTAATTTTTTTCTTTGTTTCATGATGAATAAAATTGCGGGACTTTTCTCTTCGAAAAAATAATTTAATTATGTGGAGTCAAGTTCTTGTTGATGAAGTAGATGGCCTAAGGCTTACTTCATTCTTGTTGTCCTAAGATAGACCCAATAGTTGTATTAAAGGAATCCAGGAAGATGTGGAATGGAAAATTCCAATTAGGTCCTCATAAGATAGGAGTTGTTGTTACACACCTCTTGAGATCTGTGAAATTATTTTTACAATTGTTAGTCCATATTAATTCTTTATATTTTTAAAGTAGGGAAAACAATTTTTTTTTCTATAAAGTACTTATATGTTGTCGATGGTACAACACCCTCCATAATTTGGGCCTGCAACCAAATCTTAGAGCCTACTTTAACCTTGCATTTTTTCGTTTCTAGTAGTAAGAGTCTTTCCATGTGTTTTCTCTAAGTTTTCAGGTCCCCTTTTGGAAGAAAACCAAAGTGTCATATTTTAGCATGGGAAGTGTCACATATCATATAAGTGTAGTTATATTTCATTTAAAGGAGTAAATTTGGTGCTAATGAGTTCTATTTATCATGTAGACATGTATTAGACACATTCTCAAAGTTTTATGTACTGTCATAGAAGTGTCATCACTATCGTTGCAAAGTGTATCTTAAATGTCGTACTTGGAGGAAGTTGTATTGTTTCCACATTGAGGGGATTATGTTGTTCATGTGTTCTAAGTGATCAATGTTGTGTCATCGATTGTTCTGAGTGTGTGATCATGTTCAATTTCTTTCCTTGCTCACTTTGACCTCACTGATCCCATACTTAGCCAAATTCTAAAAAGTTCTTGTCCCTTTAGAACTGCACACTCCATAGTTTTAACCCTCAAGCTAATCCCCTTCCTCTAGGAACTGTGCAATGTGCAATTATTTCCTTCCAGAACTACACAATGCACATTCTCAATGCTCAACCTTAGCCCCTTGAGCTTTACAACTATGTAGTTTAGCCTCCAAGACAACTCATTCTGCTCACTACGCAATTTCAATCCTCAAGCTCCCAGCCTGCCTCCTTGAACTGCACAATCCATTAGCCCCTCTCTCTCTCCATAACTGCATAGTGGGAAACTTCAAGCCTCAATACTGACTCCTTGAGCCCCTCAACTGTGCAAGTCACATTTCCATAACCTTCCTGAACTGCGCACTACATAGTCTCAAGCCTTAGTCCTCTATCTTTACCTTTGGAACTATGCACTGTGTAATCCCTGAGCTAGTATCTCAGTCCAACACCCAGTTCTAGGTTAGTCAATGATTTTTAGGAAGCATGTTAGACTAGAAGTTTTTAGACTGATGTCATCCCATCATGAGTTGTTTCTAGTTGCAGATATTATATCTTGTCATGATAGGATGTTGATGAAGGAGAAGAAGAAGGATACCATGCCAGAAGACACATATGCAACTATAAATAGAAGTTGATCATTTAATGGGAATATGAAGGGACAATAGATTGTGACAATAACTGAAGATCAAGATCATAGTGAATACTCCCTATCTTGAATCCTTATGGAGGAGGAGAAAGATAAGCATGTACCATCTTTCAAGAAGACACAAATATAGTAGTGTAAATAATGGCATGACATTGCCATATCATCATTTAGTCCATGTCATCAATATCATGTCATATCTTGTCAACGTGTCATGTCAAAGTTTTATATGAGTCATCATTTTCCACATCATTTGTGAATATGATTATGTAATTTTTAATGTATGACAAATGTAATGGAAAGTGGAAGTCCAAGAGTCATTTATAGAATGTGAAAATTCATGAAGGAGTCAAAAGGTCACATGAAAGTCAAAGAGTCATGAGGGTAGTCCAAGAGTCATAAGGGAGGTGAAGATTCACCCCATTTGTTATATATACACCCTCATAGATAATGCAAAGGACTTTTCACATTGGCTCCTCCCACCAGGGACTAGAGAGGAAGATAGTTTTTTTGGAGGAGAAAGTGGTAGTTCTAATTCTCCACTATTAGAGCTAATGGTGTTCATTGTATTGATGTATATTAGAATTGTTGCTTAATAATTGAAGCTCATTGAGAAAACACACTTTCATGCATATGTCTTAAATGTTGTAAGACTATTCTTTGAATGTTTGCAATATATGTCTTTACATCTATACTAAATAAATTGAACTATTTCGAAGGCTTTGGTTCTTACCTTGTTGAAAGTGTGTTGTATTTGTTTTAAAGATCATTTCTTTTATGTTAACTACATTGGTAGTTGATCAGACATTCTTTCATATATATGTTCTCGTGTGTCTTTATTAGATCAATATTATTACTCCTCTCTTAAAGGCTCACTTTTATTTCTCCTTGGTAGAAGAAACTTGATACATTATGTAATTGAACATTCCACAAGGCATACTCACTTGTTCATTTGAAAGAACATGTACATTACTCTCTTGTGTTGACCATCGTAGCCAAGGAAAATGTCTAAGAAAATTGTAGCCGAGCCTTATTTCTGGAAGGGACCCTACACCAAATGGTGCGAAGTCTAATTGGGAGTTTTCATTGGGGAGACCCCCTTGCATGTTGGCGGGATCCAACACTGTCAACACTATAGTAGCCTGCATGTATTAAAAATATACATACATGTTTCTGTGTTTTAGAAGTAGGAATCCTTCAAATTACCTCAATCCTTATTAGATTTACTTGTATAAATAAAATAGAGAGATAATATGTGAAAACTATCCCTTAATTCATCATCATATGGAACTTTTCAATGATGAGAGAGAGATGCATTTGTATACAATGTTCAAGCACCTTCTCAAGACTATTTAAATATTCATTGAACTCATCTCCATATGGTGTAAAATCATCCATAAGAAATTCCAAATAGTCATTAACCAAATAAGAAAATATTTCTAACATAGCTCATAGAAAGGTGGTTGGTGTATTACATAGTCCAAAAGGAAGGAATCTACAAGACAATGTACCCCAAGGATAAGTGAAGGTAGTCTTGTCCTAATTGTCAAGGGCAATCTAGATTTGATTATAACCACTAAACCCATCAAGAAATGAAAATAAATTACCAGAAAACATATCTAGAACTTGACAAAAAAAGGAAATGAAAATAGTCATTCTGAGTGGCTTTATTAAGCTCCCTATAGTCAACACACATTATCCACTTTCCATTTTTCTTAGGCACAAACAAAAGTGGATATATCCATTCACTGCCAAAAATTGGGTTGATGAAATGTCCATTTAATAATTTCTAAAGTTCGCCTTTAACAATATCCTTCAAGGTTGGCTGATATTTTCAAATGGGATGGGTAACTTCTTTTAAATAAATATGATGAGTGCATAGACCAAAGTGAATATTGTTCATGTCCTTATAGTCCCATGCCATGTCTTCTTTATGCTTTCTCAACAATTGTACTAGCTTCTTTGTTTTTGCAGGGGATAAATTAGGATTGATATTTAGGGTATTTCTAGGCTGAATTTCAAATGGAACACACTTAATACTTGGGGAAGTTTGTATTCCTTTTATAATAAGATCATCAATGGAATCATTCCCATTGGATTTTTCCATTATGGAGCTCAACAACTAGAATACTAGTTGAGTAACATCAGAGAATTCATCAATAAAATTGCTAATGATATCATCCTTTGTTTCATTTTTCAAATATAATGCCTTGCCATCAATAAGGAGTGTTCATGTATTAGATCCATCTGGCTCAAATTCAGGCCATAAATGGCTCTCATAATTGACACTTGGTCTAGTTGGAGGATAAATAACAAGATTCTTGGTAGTAGTCCCATCAGAGATGGTCATAAAACTTGATTTGAAGTTGATAAATGCATCTATAGTGGTTAACAAGGGTCTACCTAAAATGAGGGGGTGTCCTCCTAAGAATTTATTAGGTTTCAATACCAAAATAAACTGTGGATACTCCGAAGAGTCAACTGAAATAACTATATCCTCTAGAATTCCCTCAAGTCAAATTCTAGAGCTATCAACCAGTTCTAGCACAGTAGGGGTTGGTCTTAGATTGGTGAATCCAAAAAAATCAAAGGTTTCCTTTATCATTATAATGATTTTAGCACCTAGGTAAACTAATGTATTTGGAATGGTTGTTCTTCCAATATGAACAATCATTGTTGGATTTCCATGATCTTCATACTCAGTAAGTGAAATTTCTCCCAACATTGATTTTGATAGTTTTCCCATCACATGCACATTGGGTGTATCTCAGGGTTTCCTACTAGGTTTCTTGACAAAAATCTCCCTCATTATTTTTGCGTAAATTGGGAAATCTTTAATTTCTTGAAGTAGTGGGATTTAGACATGTATATTTTTTAATTCTTTTAGAAAATCAAACTCACGTTACATGGTAGCCTTAGCTACATTCAATATTTCTAGATAGGTTGGGTTAAAAAGTTTGAGTATTGATGGAAACTTTAGCTATTATAGGCCCTACAGTAGCAATGACATCAATTGTTACATGAGCCATAGCCATATCAACAACATCAACTATTACAGTGGCAGTAACTATTATAGTGGTATTGGATGTTACATTGGTGTCAACTATTATAGTGGTATTGGTAGTAATAGTTGGCTATTATAGAGGGTTCAACTTGTTGTTTGTCCAATGATATTTGGCTTGAACTTTCCTCTCTAGGTCAAATATCTTCTTCATTTTATGTGACAATAGGAAAAACTATTAGGTTTACTATTCTCCTTGACTGTAATCACACTACATTATGCCCAACATGCGAGATCATTAAGTGGGGAAATTGTTGCTTCAACTTGTTGCACTACCTTATTGTTTGGATTAGGGTTAGGTTGTGTGAGTAATTGAGGTCTTAAAGGAGGGTTACTGACTGTACATTAGAAGGAAGTTGAAGTTGTTACTGCTGCATTGGTAATTGCATAAGAAACTATCATAGGAGGGTGGTTCTACACCATCCTTGAGGCCATGGAAGCAATTGGTTTGGAAGAGAAGGCCTTTGGGACCATGGAATTAGAGGCTAAACTTGGGGGGTTAGGAAACTTCTAAGAAGCTACATGATATTACATTTTCTGAGAAATTTTATGAGGATTATGCATGTTAGACCATGCATTAAAAGAAGAGAGAGGATATTGGTCCATACTCGATATCAACTTTGAGCATGGAACTTTACCCTTAAGAGTTTTAGTTCATTTTATAAGAGACAATTCATTTGAATTTCAATTAAATGAGCATATCAAGAAAAAAACTTACCTCACCAAATGAAAATACACTACTTAGTAAAAATACGCTATAGCAACATCAATACTTCACACTCATATACTTTGACTTAATACAAAACACGAAGATCTCTGCTCAATTTTACATAGCTTTATCATCATAGAAAATGCATGGGTTCAAATCATTCTGCACCATAAGTATAGCTCTACAAACTATCAACAACCCCAAGACATCATACTTGAAAGAAAAACTATGTTAGCACTACAATACTCTGTCAATACCATACCATCAATCTCTGCAATTCAATGCACCAGAAATCACTCTTCTAAGCACACTATCATTCACACTTCAACAACCAACTCATCACTCTCCATAACTACAATATTTCTTCATATCTGATCTCTAATCAAACATATTTGAGCTCTACATTATCTCTCAATAGAACCCTCACCTACTCATTCTGACATTTTATAATTGATGGAGTATACGATAATTACCATCCATTACACTTATCATCTTAGACTAAATAAAATAATGAATCATTACCAATTTAATTCAAATCTAGCACCACAAAAACCCTGGGAAACTACTATGGGAAAAGCCCATGGTATTTTGGGAGCATGCAAAAATTGCATTTTTCACCTACAGGTAGTGTCATAGGGATATAAAGGAAAACCAACGAATATTGTCGCATGAATACGAAGTCAAGCCATAACATATTTAACAAGTGTTGCAGGGATGAAGAAACAAACCTACACAAATTTTGATATGCTTGGAAAACTCAAAATCTTCAATGCAAAGTTGCAACTCATCTTCAAGCCTTCTGCAATCAACATTTCAGGAACCTATAAACCTATATAGCACATCAAAAACCATTTCACATCGTGCACAAGAAACTTCTCCTATTGAAATCAATGACTAAATCCAACTGACTCATTGTTGACATCAATGCCAACACCATGCTACCAACAATCTCCCCCTTTAACATTGATGGAAACCTAAAAACACACCACCAATCTGATCTTCATTCTCCTCTAATTGGCTAGTCACACTCTCCCCCTTTGACATTAATGGAAAAGGGTGACCAATCCTCACTGAAACATTATGCTGAAACCAACGAGTAATGTTGGTACTGATTTTTTTGTAATGAAGTATGACTAGCTACAACGCACCTGCAAAATAAGTATTAGAAATCAACCAACATGGCTGCTCACTCTTGCATACAATGTAACACCATGCCAACCATGCTAACAATTTTGAACATGCTCCCCCTGAACATGTGCTTGGCCTTTAATCAATTCTTTGTGCTATTGTTCAACAATATTTGATGTTGCTCTGTTGGTCCTCTTGGAGCCCATACCTCCTTTCCAAATGTAAGAGGCTACATGAAGTGTTCACAACAAGCCATGATAAATCATACATAGTTGAAAGGATAGACCTTGACACCCAAAGGCCCATACATGGTTGAAATATGATCTCTCCTCTATACATGGTTGAACCAAATGAGAAGAAAGTACAAATAGGGCTAGATCAATGCACTCAAAGGTGATTACAAGGTTGTAATAAATTATCTATTGAATGCATGTGTGAAACAAGAATTCCTTCTACGCATGATTAATACAAATGATACAATCCCGACGCATAACTCAACCAGGGATTAATCAAACAAAATGCTAATGATATACAAGTACATATAGATGGTTGGTTTACAACTTTTTACTCATGTATACAATATGGAACTGCTACAAATATACTAAGTGAAAATAAATTAAAAAAATAATACATAGCCCTTGAAACCCTAGATGCATGCATAAATCCCCTTGAGATCATTATACCTTCTTTCTAATATAACCTTCTCATTGATCTTGTGGACCTAACATTACATTGTAATTTCTTGTTCACATTATGTTGTTGTTTTAACTCGTACTCATGTCTTCTGGAAGTTTCCATGTTTTTGCTATAGACTCCCCTTGAGATCATCCATGGCTCACATTGCTCTTTTATATCCTTTTTTAATACATCTGAGAATAATGGAATACAATGGGGAATTTTCTTTTCATACTCAATATCTGAAGAGGAAAATCCAGTCTACAATCTCTTGCTTCTGGTTACTCTTCCCTTCAATACAAAGACATTTTTTAGAGTCTTGATTCCTTTGGCAATCACTCCCTTGGACCCTTCTTTGTGGGTGCTACAACCTTTGGAGTTCAAGATCAACTCCTTCCCTCCATTAACCATATGGTTCAAGCTAAAAGTATTATGCTTCAGTCCTTCACCTAGCAACACCTTAGCGAGGTTATTGTATTCGAAAATAACATGACCATATTTGGTCATATTTAGGAAGATGAATTTGCTTGTTCCCTGACATATGATGGTAACATCCACTCTCAATTTACCATTTATTACCTTCATCAAATGTGCATAAGGTGATACCACATTTCACTTGGTTCTCCTCTTTCTTCTTCTACGGGGTGGTAGGCTAATTCTTGGCATGCACATTCTCTTATAAATTTTCGTTAGACATACATTGCATAAGCCTTCCTTTTTTCCTATTTTTCCTTGAAAACCTAGAAAAATTACAATCTCTAGCCATATGACCATGATTATAAAAAATACAACACCTCACATGATGAAGATATGAGGCTAGAGGATCATATCTTCTGCTAACCATGATATATCTATACTTTTCATTGATCAAGTTTCCATTCCATGCATGAGATATGTAATCAATCGCCTTATGGCCAAACATGTTACAAAGAAAACAATAACCATTAAATCAACTTGTATACTTGAAGGCTAATGACCTCTTTTGTTGCACAAACTATTGCATACTTAATTGGTAAGATCCGAGAAAATTACTTCTACAATTGGATGCAACATGTTGATAGTTGTGATAGATATAACATTGAATCTTATCATCAAGAGAGCAAAGAATTTTAAATTTTCCTTTGAAATCTTGCATATCTGCAATATTCTTCTGTTAGAGAAAGTGGTCTTCTAGCCATAGATTCTCCTTGAGGTTCTCTTCTTGGTTGTTTCTAGATCTACTACTTACTGCATTTATTGTTTCTCATTATAGTTCCATTATCTACTACAAGCTTCTTAAGAGCTCCATTTTTCTTTGCATGTTCCTATGTGCTAGATTCTCTTTTGAAATATTAAACCATATCTAATCAAGGGAGATCTTTGGATGCTAAGGATGTTGTCCAAAAACTTGGTGCTCTTTTGCAACTTCAATTGACTATCCTTCTTTTCAAACTCCTTCCTTATTGAGGCCACTTCAACTTCTAGGTTTTCAACTTAGCCCTCTCTTTATATTAGTTGATTGGCCATCACGTCCACAATCCTTTTCACCTCTTATAGCTTGGTATTCAAGATGATGACTTCATCTTTAAGTTTATTCTCCTTCTCATCATAGATCTGCAATAATGTCTTCTAATATCTATTTACAATTTTTAGTTTTCTTATGTTAACAATCAACTTTTTTGTTACAGCTAGGGTTGAATCAATTTCAACTTCAAGAAGCATCATTCTATCACAATCATCATATTTACTATTCAAATCTATATGGAACATAAGATCCATCTAAAACACAACTGAGAAATAACTCACCATCATCATTACATTCAGATCTACTCTATTACATCACATTTGGTTCTTTTGCACCTTCCTTTTCTAATTATCCCTCTTGATGATATATTTCTCCATTGGGTGAAATCCTGGAGTTAGGTTACACTTCTTAGGAAGTGAGGACATGTTTAGGTGAAAAAAGAGAGCTTAATCGAGCATTTTAAGCGCTCGATGGAGTCATTTTAAGCTCTTGATCTATCTCCTTAAGTGCTAAAAAAATAGCTCGATTGATGGTTTGAAATAAACCCTTGATCGAGCTCTAACGATTGATCGAGCCCCAATTTTCTATTAAAACACACGGTCGCGGTCCATGCGTGTCATTGTTTCACAGACCATGGGACAAATAGGATCTTGATCGAGCTATTGAAGCTCAATCGAGAAATTGGACCATGGAGCAACCCAACCATCCTCGCCAACAACCCTGCCAACATCCTAGAGGCTCAAGCCGAGGTAGGTTTCCTATCCTTTTTGTCTTTTTTATTTAATTTTCTTGTAAAATTAAATAAATTAATTAGAAAAATAACTTACCATACAAAAACTATGAAAACTACAAAAAACCCTTCAAAACAACTAAAAACAACTTAGAAAACAAAAAAAACAACATAGAAAACCACAAAAAGAACAACCTAAAAAGCCACAAAAACTACCATAAAAAACGCTTCCAAACCACCAAAAGAATTATAATTTAGGTTTTAAATTGTTTTCTTACTTGCAATGGTAACATGTTTATTATGAATATATATTTTTTTTGAATGGTAAAAACCTCATTTTCTAATTATTTTAGGTTTTAAAGCTTTTTGTTAGAAATTTAGTGAAATTTTTTATTTTTTTATTTTTTTTAAATGTATTTTAAATTTCGAACAAATTTGACGGAAAATATACCCCAAAAAACTTCCAAACGGGAAAACAACCAAACTATAACCAATAAATAAATAAATTAGGAGCATGAGATCCACATGATGAATATAGTTTCTCAATGGTGAACCTTTACTCAAATAAGTTATTTATTTATTGTAAATTTAAATTAATTTATATTTTAAAATATTTTTTAATAATAAATATATTACATTAGTTTTAAAAAATAATTAAATAAATAAAATATCAATATTGAAGTTAAAAATCCAAATAAGAAAATTTTGGATATATATAATAACCTATAAATAAATAAATTAGGAGCTTGAGATCGACATGATGAATCTACTTGTTCATAGTGAACTTCTATTTACTCAAATAAATTTATTTATTATTTTTAAATTTAAATCTATTTATATTTTAAACATTTTTTAATAATAAATATATTACAATTCATTTTTTATTCTTATATATATATATATAATATATATATATATATTATAATATATATTATATATATCTAATATATATATATATACAAGTGCTACATAGTAGCTTCTCCCAGCGGCTTAGTAAAAAAAAACATAAAACTATATGATCACTATCGCTATATATTAAAAAAATCACTTACTGTGCTTTGTAAAAGTAGTTGTAAAATGTATCTTTGGGGTAGGGATTCAAGTCTCGAAAATTATAAGTTAAAATACAAATTAATATTTGTACAATTTTTGAGAGAAATATAATTGGTCAACTACTTGTTTAATGGATTTACTACTTATTTGAAAATTTTCATCAACTTAAAAAATTCATAAAATAATATAACATATTATTTATATAAAGTTACTTGTAGTGTATAGTTAGTTTTGGATGAGGAAAGAAAATTAAATAATCTTTGAAATGTTATATTTTTTAAAATAGTTTTGTTTAAAATTTAGTTTAAACATGAGATAGAATAATAAATTTGAATTATTAAATTCCTATATTAAACATATTTATTTTTAATAATAAAGCTAACTAACTATATATAGAATATCTTATAAATACTTATTTATAACAGAAATATCTAATAAATATTTTATAAAAAATCAACTATATTTAAAATAAATAAAAATAAACATTTAAAATGAAACATTTATTTTTATTCAATTATATATAAAAATAAATTATTTATTTTAAATATTATTTCAAAAACAAATAGGAAAAAAACGCTCATCTAGAATTTTAAAATTTATTTTTCTCTTTATTTTAATATAAAAAACCATTAAAAATAATGTATTTTCAATTTCTCTTTATTTTAATATATAAAAAACAATTAAAAATTTGATGTGGTACAATACATTATAATATATGGCTTTTGATGCATAAAATTTATTTAAATGTTTGAATAGTAAGTAGACGGTCATCATACAATTAAGCAATGAGAAATTTGCACATGCTAATTTATGAAATCAGTATTGCATGTGGTAATACTAAGTAAAGGTAGTTTTGTATTGTTGTTAAGTAGAGTGTAGTTATTATGATGGAGCTAGAGTCTTCCATTTAATAAGATGTTAAATTTGATAGCCAATTAGATGGTTGAAAAATAAACTAAATAATGTTAAATTTGATGTCCAAAATTAAACTATAGAAATTTTATTAAAAAATTTGGTCAAACTCAACTAATATGAGTTTTACTAAAAACTCAATGTAATACCCACTACCTTGCAACCGGGATAATAACTATAACTAGAGTTCATAACTATATAACTATATAATTATAAATATAATTATATATATTTAACTATTATAAAGTTATAACAGCGCATAGCTACATATTATAGTTCTATATATTGTTTTATAACATAACATAGCTCTATAATTATTTAAGATAACATAAAGTTATTTAACACACATATTGATGCGGGAGCATTCAACCCAAGAGAAATTATTGTAAATAATAGTCATAGGGGGTCAAGCATTCTAGAATTATTTTCCTAAGTTACAAGTTAGTGTGGTTAATTAGATGTTTCCAAAGTAAATAAATAAAAAAAATAGGAAATAGGGAGTGCTTTTAGGCAAAAAGCAATGGATGTGGATCATTAAGGGATAAGGAAGCTTTTCTATTTTAGAACAGGGAAAAAGATGGAATAAAGCCTCAAGATGCTTTTTGTCATATGTATGCATTTCATGTAGAGTTTTAGAGCTTTTAATTAAGTGATTTTAGATCATGCTAAGTTTTATAAATTATGTAGCCTCAAAGGCATTGAAGATCAGAGAGAGAGAGAGAGAGAGAGAAGGAGTGAGTATGAAGAATAAGAGGCCATGAATAGGCCATGATTTCTCTTGTAAATATTTTATTTCTTAATTAATTATTCTCATATTTTTTGTGCATATGGTTTAGGTGTGATCTTCAGTTAGTTTTATAATTTTTAAAAGCCTATTAAATGGAGATAAGGAATAGTAATTATTGAGTGAAAGATTGTGAATCGAATGGAGTTCGTAGAACATATGGATGCGTGAAATTTGCCGGACATTGAGTTTTTGATTCAGTTAACAGTTGAAATGGATTCTCATATGCATAGTTATTGAAGATCCTGGGTTTTGCAAGCTAGGCTTGCATCACATATATATGTGTGTGTTAAATAACTTTATGTTATGTTAAATAGTTATAGAGCTATGTTATGTTATAAACAATATATAGAACTATAATATGTAGCTATGTGATGTTATAACTTTATAATATAGATAGGTAACATAACTATACAACTATATATATTTAATTATTATAACTATAACATGACATAGCTATATATTATAATTCTATATATATAACATATAATATAATATTAATTCTAAAACTATTCAACATAAACATATATATATATATATATATTATATATATATATATATATATATATATATAACATAACATAGTGTAATATGTACAATATAACTATAACATTTAACATAGCATAACAAACACACACACATAGCATTTAACTATATAATTATGTAACTGTATACAATGCATCATTGGTAGATACATTAAATCTATGATGAAAATTGCATTTAAAGTGCATAAAAACATTATGACTTCTTCCTAATTTGTACCATATTGTTTGAGTATGTAGTGTTGTACAAGAAACATTGTCTTTATGTGCTTGCACATAGTAGATGTCATGTGTCAAAGTCAAACATTTTAATAACTTAGTGCCTATTGGAATATTTGGTTGGCATGCAATTTTATTAATTTTGCAAATAGGTTTATTTCAATTTTTTACATATATATTTACATATTTATGCCCAATGAATAAATTGCATTATTGAGAAATGGGAAAAAGTGTGAAGGTAGATTTGATCACTTTTTTCAATTGTGTTTACATGGAATGTTAGATGATCCAAAAATACAATTTTTCATAGGTTATAAAATTAGAATAAAATAATTATTAATTTAAGATATTAAATTAATAATTATTATTCTAGAATATTTAATTATTTTGGAGACTTTTAGAATTAGCATATTGTTGTAACTAGATATGACTCTCCAAATGTGTCGTATCTTAGGCTCTATTTTAGGAGATTAGTTAGCTAGTTGGATTGAATATCATTTAATGTAAATGGACACTTGTTATTTAATAAGTGATCCATAATTAGAGGTAGTTAGGACATGGAGCTTATAAATAGCTCATTGCAAGAGTGTTTGTGTAGTTCGGGTGTAACCTCTTGTAAATCAATTATGTAATTATTTTTTCTGATTAATAAAATCATGTGTCTGAGGACACTTCTGCCTTTATTGTGGTATCAGAGCTTCTGATTGTTTGGACCCTGTGACAAAGCTTGAGTGTTAAAAATTCTGCGTGCAAGGAAGGAGAACCTGGCGAGGAATTGATGGCTTGATTAAAGCGGCCATGATATTGTTCTGTACCTGAGCGTGGGAACTGATATTCAATGTCCGAGATCAGAGAGCAGCGTCGAAGAGATGCTTTTGCAAGAGCAATTCAGGAGGAGGCCAAGTATCATCAGTGTGAGGGCCGAGAGTTTGTTGACTTTTAGAGGCTGAAACAGACCTGTGTTGGGATGCCCAAGACTCGTCTTTGCAATCCGATCTGTGCACAAAAAGACCGTGAATTTCCTTGTAGAGAGATAATGTGGTTTCATCAATTTAAGGTATGAAGATATTTCTTTAGTCTGCGCATTTCGAAAAGTTTATGATTTGTGTTTATGATCTCGTTAAGACCAACGATTTCATCCTCTGAGAGTGACTGTCAGCTATAACACGATGAGCCATTTTTTAAAATCTTGTTCATTGCTGAGAATTGCTTCAACGAAGAAAGCAGAGTAGAAATGCAAAACGCAGAAGCGTGCAGCTGTATTGGGTGCCATACTTACGAGGGGAGGCAGAATCAAACAGAAGCTCATGTATTTGTTCAACAGTGCATTATGGAAACGAGGTGCACTATTCTTGCATTGCATATCCATATCTGCTGTTCATCTTTGAAAAATATATCAATAATCTTTGCAAATTTAATTTTTTATTTGTGAGTTGCACATGGACCCAACCCCCCTATGGCAATGTTTTTTCGTTCCCCAAGTCATATAATATCAGAGAAGTTTGGCTTCAGATAAAATCGATTGTCACGAATGGTAACTGTATTTTTAGAAGGGTGATTGATAAGCCTGTTCGATGTGACCAGTAACCAATACCATGAAATCTTATTCCAATTACATTGATAATCTCAAAAGAACCTGTGGCTTCTAAAACTCTCACAGAAGATATAATTCCGATCACAGCAAAGTCAAGCCTTCCATAGGAATCGATATAACATTCAATCTTGATGTCCTGGGCACGTTTATAGAGCTTTTCAATTACATTGCCAGTTGTTCCTATCCTTGACAGAATTGAGTATTGGAAGTCCCAGTCCGCTATTAGTTTGTCTGTAGAGTAATCAATCAAGCGCTTCTCCTCTTGGTCCATAGGTACACTGTCATAAAGCCCTGCGCCTGCATAGCCTTCCCAGTCTTTACCATTTGAGTCTGACCGGAATATTATTGATTGTTTTATGAAGAGCCCCACCTTCTTACTTGGATAACCAAGTATCTTGGGAGACTGTAAGGCGGACTTATTTGTAACAAAACTCATTGCTCGACCAGGGTAAGCACCCACCAATGTTTCTCCTAAACCTTTCACAATCTCAGCATAACTCTCTGATGTGTTTCCTGACAATGGATTGGTTGTATGAATGACCAATGCATAATCTGCATTGATTATTTCTTGAACCAGCACAGCCATACAAAGGTCATTGTGTTCTACTTTTACTTTCCGAGCACTAAAGTATGCCCTTTCATTCCACTTCGAAGCCCAAACCTGACTGCATATGCATCGACTCTCTGATGACCGCTACAATCGTCAAAATAGCCCTTCATTTTTAGAAATTTATATGGTATGGTAAACCAAATCAAACTGATGAGCGTCAACAAATTGAGGATGCTGGAGGATTTGTTATGTGGGCTGGTACATGGCGTGTTGGGGGCATTCTTGCTGTTTCACGTGCTTTTGGTGACAGACTTTTAAAGCAGTATGTTCTAGCTGAGCCAGAGATTCAGGAAGGGGTCGCTGATGAAAATGTTGAATTTCTTATTCTTGCAAGTGATGGATTGTGGGATGTTGTTTCTAACCAGGATGCAGTTGCAATGATTCAGCCTACTGAGGATCCAGAATTAGCTGCAAAAAAAAGCTTATAGAGGAAGCATATCGAAAAGGCAGTGCAGATAATATTAATTGTGTTGTAGTGCGATTTAACCATGGTTAACAAAGGCAATTAAAAATTTTAACTGATGCAAAATCCACATTGCAAGAGCCTTGTATGCTACCAACCTTTTGTTGCTTGAAGTGATTTTATGGAGCAATAAGGTGAATTTTGTTTTGTAATATTTTGGAGTCATAAGTGTTTTGTAATTTATAAGGAGTATATTTTGAAATTTTTGGAGTAATAAGGTGCATAATATTTGGTGTGATTTGTAACTCAAAGTCTTGTCTTACTTTGAGAAAGATTGTGTCACTCTCCATTCAGATTTTGACGGCAAATTGTTTCAAAGGGTTGTCAACTTGGCATTATCATTGCTTCAAATGTACTCCAGTGATTAATAAAGATATCATTTTTGTGTTGATGTGTCCTAGATCTGCCCGAAATTGAATAAGGGGATCTTAGGTACACGAAGAGTGTGTTGATGATGGTGCATACTTAATTGTTGTTGTTTTTTATTTGTGTTTAGTTTTGACACATACATGATCGCACATAAAGTTCAATGCAAGTAAGCACAACACATGTAATGAAATAGCTTCAAGGAAAGATAATCAAGATCACACATACAACAAATAATCAAAGTTTTCAACAACGACGTTCTACTTCAACAAGCAAATTCAATCAAGTTAATGAATTTGTAAACTTCAGTATTTCAAAGCAAAGTCTACATCAACATTCTTGCAAACAAATTTAAGAACTTGTGAATCAAATTCCAATTACATTGCATTGTACGGGTGCATTCTCGGTTGAAACCGACACCCACGTTCTGATTTGATCAGAAGTTAAGCACGTCCATTCTCTTCAACTTAGTCAAATTAAGACAAGTGAATTCCTTGTTTTATGTGAGTCATTACAATCCTTGTAAGCTTTTTTGGGTGCATTTTCGACAGTGTTCGACACCCTTTCTTTAAGCAGACTCTATTGAATGTACGAATTTTAATTCTAAAGCAAATAAGAAACAAGTTCACAATCGTCATCAAGCGAGCGTGGTTATTCATTCAAGTGTGATTTCACACAAACGCAATCGTCATCAAGCGAGCGTGCCAGTCAAGTCCCATAGCAAGCGAGCCTATCATTTAAGTAAAGTGAAACAAAAACAAGTGCACGACATCTACAACAAGAGAGCTTGATTTCAAGTGAGCAAGTTCAGATGGCGTAGCATATTCAGTTGTTAAACATTCTTCACAGTTTGATCATATCCAGTGATGAAGACATGGTGCACGTCAGCAAAGAAACTCTTGCTGATATTTCACGGCATCTACAGCAAAC
>APFE031490632.1:6978-23780 GCA_000404065.3 Pinus taeda | reverse complement strand
CAGGAAAGCTTTTCCCTTGCTGAAAACAACATCATACCCCTTGTCTTCTAACATCGCCACAGAGATAAGATTCTTCTTCAATCCTAGAACATGCATGACTTCCTTCATACGAGGGGTTTACCAGACTCCCTCTCAAAGGAAATGGTACCAATATCGGTCGCACTGTATCTACCATCATCGCCCATCTCGATGTGCACTCCAAGATATTTGTCCTCCAGATCAGAAAACAAATGTCTATCTCCCGTCATGTGAAAAGATGCACCACTGTCCAAGAACCACACCAATCCCATCACACTTGAAACCAAGCATGCGATCAATGAAAAATCAAGCTCAAACTGTGAGGCTAGAGCCTCTATTGCTGCAAATCCAGCAGCTTGCTTGTTCTTCTTCTTCTGCGAACAATTAGTGGCATAGTGTCTGTGCTAGTGACAGTGAAAACACTTCACCTTAGGCATGTCCTGCTTCTTGGCTTTCTCACCAGACTGAGAAGCTTTCTTTACTTTAGCAGCCAAAGCGCAATTTTCTTCATCAGCTCCCTTTGATGAAGATCCGTCCCTGGTACTCCGCCTGATCTCCTCCTACACAAGATCTGACCACAGTCTTTCCCATCCTGGAAATTTTTCTCGACCATTGACAGAGTCCTGATAGGAATGCCAACTCTTCGGAAGACCAAGGAGAGCCAAGCTCACCAAGTCCTCATCATCGACAGTAACCCTCACACTTCCCAGCTCATCTCGACACTGAGTGAACTTCGTGAGATACTTGGGCATACTATCACCCTTCTCGCATTTGATGTTTCTGAGTTTATCTTTGAGTGCCAGCTTCCTTTGATCGCTCTTGCTTTGGAATAATTCTTTTAACAATTTTCACATCAAATATGGAGTATCCTTTCCATGGAGGCTGGACACAATGTGATCCTTCACGCCCTCCAACAGAATCCTTCGACATTTTGCGGTCTTATTTTGCCAAGCATCAGCTTGAGTAGCATTAGTAGGATTTGGGATATCCGTCTCTATGAACTCCTTCATCCTGCAACATAGTTCATACTTCCCTCAAGGGCATACTCCAATCGCAATCCTGTGAAAGACATCTTAGTTTTGACACCAAGAAAACACTGCTGCAAATTCGAATTCCACCAGCTCCAACTCAATCTCTTATAATCTAGAATTCGTGAGAACAAGGTATTTCTTGTACAGAGATTGACTGTATGGGCATTCACCAGATATCTCACCTTCCAAAGGAAGGATGAATCCAGAGGCTACCTGGCCGGATTACAGACTCTACCTGAAGAAATAGAATGTAAACACTTCCTGAATAGTAGATCTGATGATCAACAGCTCCGATACCATGTAGAAATTTTGAATAATAAACACATATTCAATGGGGATTATCCTGATCATGTACTATTTTGGAATACATACACAATACATAAGCTCCTCTACGTTGATAATCAATATAGCAGCATCAATAACAATAAAACATCAAGAGCATGCACACATTAACACAGTATGTAACCCGGGGAAAGATTGCAGCTGAAAATCCCACACTATCTGTATATTAATGATTGAGAACATGTAACATTACAATAGTCAATACTTCTCACAAGTATCCAACACTATCTCCACCTGTTACACACAATACAGCTTAGATCTGATCTCTAAATCTATTACACTACTTGCCTGCCTCCACTGCTCAATACCTGCTCAAGAATGGATGAGAATGGTTGAACCAAACTCGTATTTACCTCAAAAGAATCACTCACACTGGGAATCACGTGAGAAGAGGCTATAATCACTTGGTATTGGCCAATTCTCATTGGCATAACTCAATCCCATTGATTTTGCAAATCCTCATGCACAACTATAGTCACAACTGATAGCAATCTCATCCTCTAACACTTGCCCCCGCTAAACTGAACATGCACTAACATGCAACTGAGTTAACTGATGTATTCTTTAGTTGCATTATGAGTTAATAATTAGTTTAACAACTCATCATTAGTCTATTTGTAGTTAGACTAATTACAACTATTTTAACCAAGTCAAACTGAACACAACTCCATCAACTCCACAATCAACTCCACCAAACTCAACTGATTGAGTTCTAACTGAAGTCATGCATGAAACAACTCAAATGACCCACAAAGAAAATGTATTTCCTTCTGACAGCTGCATGTGCCACATCTGTAGCTCAAACTGAAGTGCTCCAAGAGAATAAGATAAAGTTTATAGTCTAAATATTACTATAAGCTAATAATATTTGACTGCTCTATAATTAGACTTGACAGTGTCACCGCTATTGTCTAAAAATAAAATTCCATCTATTTTTGCCAACTTGACCAATCATCCATAAACAGCATCCTGGAACTCATAGACATGATCCATATTTCTAAAAATAGACATAGCTAAAAATAGACTTTGCGCCATAATTTTCCTGCGGGCCCACTTAGTGAAGGCGACTCTTTTCACTAAGCTCCATCATCTTGTTGCAATCTCAACAAATTTCTCCCAAGACTGCTTCCTATGGGTCCAAAAAGTGGCAGAGAAGGCATTTTTTAGGTGTTTTTTGCCCTTTATGTGACCCAAATCTTCTCCAAAATTTATGAAACTTTCTAGGTTTCATTTTTTTTCATGCTGAATCCAAAACCATAAGCCATTTGGCAAAGGAGTGAGCCAATTCAATGCACAGCACCGATGGAACTGCACATTAGCTGAAATTTCCTATGTTTTTATTTACAAAATTGTAAAATGACATAAAGTTCCCAAAATTTCCTCAAATTTGGCAAGAGGCAACCTCATTAAGTGCTTTGCTGAGCTGATGAAGCTTCAGCCAAATTTTTGAGTTTATCATGTTCTTTCTTGGCCCTCAAGGCTCTCCTTAACTTAGCTTTTATCCTTTTTACCCTTGTTTTGCAAATCTTGGTCTAGGTTAGGTAGTGATAGGCCATATGGCGCAGCATTTTCTTCTCTTTGTTGGCTTTCTCAAGCATCTTCTCAAGGTGAATGTTCACCCTCTCCAACCATGATTCTTGGTCATCCTCAATTTGTTGCTCAAGGGAGGTCATCTTGATCTTTCTTTTCTTTGCCTCTTTCCTATTTTCTCTAATCATTTGCAGCTCCATAATAGCTTTCTTATCTGTTAGTTGCTTGTTTTCCTGCTCAAGAAAGTTGATGATCCATTTGGCCCTCTCAAGGTTAAGTGATAAGGCTTGTATTTCAGCCTCCTTCTCTTTGATAAGCATGTCCTTGAGTCTTGAGCTTTAAAAGCCCAAATCAGTGACATCCTCCTTAATCAAAACAAAATCCCTATCTTTCCCTTCAGCAGGGCCCTCCACATGCATCTTTTGCTTTCCTTTATCTCTGCCCTTTGATTGCTGGTAAACTTGCATAGCTGGAGAAGAAGGCAAAGCCCCTTTCACCCCCAATGAAGATAACATTTTCTTATGGTCCGTTGAAGAAAATGAGACCCCTTCCACCCTTGGTAGAGATAGTACTCTCTACTCGCTTGGCAGCTGCAAAGAGCATCCTAGTGCCTCTCTCATAGGTGACAAACATAGGAATAGGAACCTCCTCTGTTTTACTTTCAGGCTCCTTTTTTTGCCTGGACGATTCACCTTCCTCTTGAAAATCTAAAAATATTTTAGACCCCTTGACGCACTCATGGGCAATGAAAGTTTCCCATGACACTCCCAACTGAGTGAGCTGATGCAAAACAACAATTTTGATAACAAAAAAATGATAAATACTATTGAGTTTTTGTGGATATGGTCTTGTTTTTGCAATCACTATCATCCTCTCTATGTTTTTGCATATGAAATAAGGGATGCTCATCATTCTGACCCTAGTGAAGTGCATAAGTAATTTGAGGTGGTAGGCATAAAGTCTAAAGAACCTACCCTCACATGTAAAGTATTTGATGATACGTTTTATGAGTGGAACATACCGGTCTTCCAAGAATTTAAAAGGAAACATCGTACTGAGTTTACCATGGTATTTGGCCTTGATATAAGGCTCATAATGTTGCTTACTAATATTTTTCCTTTTGTTCCACTTTTCCCCTACATCTAGAATTCATGTGGCCTCTACAATGATAGTTGGTGAAAGAGTGAAGTTGACCGCGGCAAGATGCACCATAATGTTATCCATGTTTATCACAAACTTCCTTGCTAAGTCATGGTGATATTTGACCTTCTCAACCATTTGACAAAACTCAAAACAAGACTGATATTTGAAACATGTGGTGGCTAGTGGGCAACCAAGGAGTTCACTCATGCTGATAGGTTCCTCCCTAATGATTTTTCCACCTTTGTGATTCTTCCTGGAATGCACACTTCTTTCCCTTGAGCTATCACTAAGTGTGTCAAAATTTGATTCATTGCTTCTTTCCACGCTTGTCTTAATGATGTAATGTGATGATGATATGGTGAACAATGATAATGGGTGGGGACAAAGAAGATGAGTATGAAGAGATTTTGCAAATGGAACAACAGTAATGAAGTGAAGTAGGGGAATGAAGGGAAAGATTTGGGAAACTAGGGTTTTGACTTATGAGGGACTTAGGGTTTAATAAAGGGGATTAGTTCTTAGGGGAATAGGGAAAGGGAAAATGGAATCAATGGGTAATTTTAGTGCAATGAAGTTTGGGAAAAGGGACAAAGGATGTTGTTTTTGGAATGAGGTGAAAAGGTATGAAGGCAAGCTAGCGTTTTGATATTAGGAAGCAAAACTCATGAATAAAACATGGAAAGGACTTATTTCAGCTTAAGATAGATACATACTTACTTGTAGGAGGTAAATGTAGCTTTTGAGAGAATTTGGGATGAATTTGAGTGAGTTTGGAGCCTCCCTGGCCAATGTGCAGCGTCTGTGTAATTTTACACAGAAAAGTTGTCTGATGTGCAGCGACAGTCTGATGCACAACACCGACCCTCTGATGCGCAACGCCAAGTGAATTTGCTGCAAAATCTGGGTTTTCTACTTCTTTTGTTCAATTTCCCTTCAAAACGTGATTTTGTCTCTCCAATTGATTTTTTGCACAATGAAATGAATAGCTAGCATGAATTTGCTTTATATATGATGTACTTTAATTTTTCTTCTTTGCAAACCCACTTTTATGAAGTCTTAGTCAACTTTTCAAAAACTCTGTTTTTCAATTTGAAGTTTGAATTTTTCTTGGCACTTTGATGGACTGATGTCTTGGTGTCTTTGTTTGTTGCAGTGGCAAGAGTTGGAAAGGTGACCAGGAACAGCTGTTGAGATTATTACATAGAGAAACACTTAAATTACATGAAATCTTTTACAAAAAATGGAAAAACTTTTCTTTCACCTCAAAACAGTGTTTTGAGGTAAAAAAGATTTATTGAGCATATCAGAAGTAAATTTATGATTTTATGAACCTATTTATCCTCCTCATGTGCTTGTTGACCTTTTTATTCAATTTTGGATGACCATGATGACAAACCCTAAGACCTAGAGAAACTAAACCCTAAAACTGAATGAAATGAACTGAAATGACTAAAAAGAGCTTTTGAACAGGCCAGGTATATGACATGAGGGAAACTGAAATGAAACGACTACCATTAGTTGATCCATGACCTAAGGGAATGCAGCTGATCAAATGAGACACCTAATATGCGTGAAAAAGGGCAATTTGATCCCTGATGGAAGTGTGATGACACTGACACTAACATTGGCTCCAATGGGGATGGTAGTTCCTTGAAGGTGCCAAGAACCACAGATCTTTGGAAAAGCAGATAAGTGCCTTCATCCATTGGGCAACATGGAGTCAATAACTTCAGAACACCAAAAAAAACACCTTGACTCAAGACTCATAGCTAAACCGACTTAGCTAAGACTAACTCAACAATGGACACTAAATAATCGAAAACTGAAGCCATACATTCAGCTTTATAGCCTTCACTTCGAGCCCCAAGCTAAATGAATGGTGACAGTGCAAACTTTGCAATGAAAGGAATAAAATGGTATGTACAATGACAAAATGTGATAGCAGAAAACTCCTTAGAGATAGTACCGTTTCATAAGCTGACCATTTACTGGTCCTCTTGGACAATCTTCCCCATTCATTTCTTTGAGTAGAAAAGAATTTTAACCTCTATATGCAGCAATTCTGTATGGTCCCTTCCATAGGTTTTCGAACTTTTCGTGCTAGCCTTTATCCTCGTTTCTTGCATCCCACCATAGCACTATGTCTTCAATCTGAAATTTTTCCGCCTTTGCCTTCCGATCATAAATCTTTTTAATTCTCTCCTGTAGCCTGAAGGTATTTTGAAAAACTTCCTCTCTCGTCTGCTGTAAATGGATCATTTGGCTTATTCTCCGTTGAAAATGATCTTCCTCGTTGCCATCTTCCTGCAGAAGTTTAGCAACCAGGACTGCAAGAGATGTCGGGAACACTGTGTCAATACCATATACAATCTTGAACAGAGACATTCTTATTGACTTCTTTTGGCTTACTCTATCAGCCCATAGTACATTAACCAATTTTTTATGCCAGCCCTTCTTATTGGTTTCCAACAGCTTTTCAATGATGCTGACCAATGACTTGTTTGAAAATTCGGCCAATCCGTTAACTTGTGGATAATATGCAGTCGAATGTCCTAAGGTAATTTTGTATTTGCTACAAAATTCAATCATCTTTTTGGACTTGAAAGTGGTTGCATTATCTTTAATAAGTTTGTTAGGACAACCAAAACATGACAAAATATTTGTTTCAAGAAACTGAATTATTACCGAGTCCGTGGCTTGCCAAGTGGGGATTGCCTCAATCCACTTTGTGAAATAATCTGTCACTGTCAAGATCCACTTGTGATGAGCTGAAGATGTGGGATGACTCTCTCCAATAAAATCTAGGCCCATTGCTGAAACCGTGCACTAAATTCGACTGACTTGAGAGGTAGAGGCTGCAACTTTCTTCTTCCCTGAAAAATCTGGCATTCATGATAGCTTGTGACAGTTTTATAAACATCAGCAAACAAGGTTGGCCAATAGTACCCTGCTCTCAAAATTTTGTTAGCTGTCATCTTCCAAAATAAGTGAACTCCACATACTCCCTTATGGAAGTCACTCATGACTTGTTGTGCTTCATCTTCGGTTAAGCAATTAAGAAAAAATCCTCTAGGATCCTTCCAATAGAGTGCATTGTTCAGAATACAAAATCTAGCAGCCTTAAGTTTTAGATTTCTAGCTTTATTTTTAGCCATCCCTAGTGGTGGTAAAAGGTGTTGAAGCACGTACACAATATATGAATACCAAGGAGATTGGAGAAAAATTTCAGAAACCTGAATCAGCGAACTATCTTCTTCTTCTTTAGACATGGTTGCAATCAGATTTATGTCCAATGAATGTAGATTGGACTCGGCCATTAACTTTGCTAGACCCTGCCCCTTGATTAGCTTTGTTGGCTTTATCTCCAAGTCATATTCTAGAAATGTTGTGATCCATTTGCCTCGCCTTCCTTCCGGATCTGTTTGTACCAAAACATCTTTAACTGCTACGTTAGGGGTGTAAGCAAGGATATGAGAGTGCATAATATATACCCAAAAATATTTCAAAGTTTTAACTAAGGCAAGAGCTTGCTTCTCAATGATGTTATACTTCAAGGCTGCATCCCTTATTGTCCTACTGAAAAAGGAAATTGGGTTTTCTAGCTGATCTCTTTTCTGCATTAGAGTTGCTACCATAGTATGTTCAGAAGCGAATGAAAATAATATGAAATCCTGTGAATAATCCAGACTGATCAAAATTCGGGCTGAACAAAGACCCAAATTTACCAGGTTAAAAGACTTCATAGCATCCTCAGTCCACTTGACCACACTATCCTTCAACATATTAGTAATTTCCCTCAAGTGTTCAACTAGATTAGGTATAGAAAGACGTAAGAATTTCATCTTACCGTTAAACGCTTGGATCTCTTTCTTATTACGAGGAAAATCTATCTTCTATATAGCTTCCACCCTAGCAGGATCGATGTGGATTCCTTCCTTTAATATTATGTGACCGAGAAGCTTCCCTTCATCCATAGCAAACAAGCTGTTTTTGGGATTGAGTGATATTCCATATTTGCTGCAACACTGAAATTGTTTTTTAGATGGTAAAGATTCTCTTCATCTGAATTTGAAAAGACAGTCAAATCATTAAGACACACTACTAAAAGCACATATTTTTGATTTGCGAAGGCAATGTCCATGGCACGCTGAAATGCTGCTCCAACATTCTTTAAACCGAATGGCATCTTGGCATAGTGGAATGTCCCCCAAGGAGTCGTGAATGTTGTCCTGTCCCTGCCATCTTCATGAACCAAAATTTGATTGTAGCTGGAATATCCATCGAGCAGCGACATACGAGATGATCCAACTACTCTCTGGAGAATGTGGTCCATTTTTGGTAGTGGGTAGTTATCTTTTAATGACACTTTATTCAAATTTATGAAATCTATCCACAATCTGATCTCACCTATTTTTTTCCTCACAGGAACGAGATTGGAGATCCAATTTGAAAATATAATCGAAACGATTATACCAGCGTTGTACAATTGATTTACCTCTTTTTCTATTGACGACAGTAACTTTGTATTTATTTGTCTCAGCTTTTGGTGAAATGGCTTCTGATTTGGCTAAATAGGAATTATATGCTGAATTATAATTTTGTCATACTCCTTTAAATTTGTATAGTCCCAGGCAAATACATCAAAAAATGAAGACAATAAACTAATGTATTTAGCTTTTACATGAGGAGGTAATGCCTTTGACAACTTCACCACCTTTGGATTCTCTGTTATTCTGATATTTACATCTTCAACACCCTTCTCGGTCGGTACTAAGCTTGGCTTTTGGGCTACATCATCTTGATCAAATAATTCCTCTAAAGGTATAAGGCCTTTAGGGATGGCATTATCTTTCAACTGTAAGACTTCCATCTGATTTACCTCTATTTCCGTTTCACCATCATCTTGCTCACAATCTATAGATGTGTCTTTATACTTGCCTTCATTTTGCAGAAAATCATCAATTTCTTTGTCATCCTGAAACACTTGCCAATATCTTAGATTGTCAGGGGCAGCTGGGCGATGCTTCACATGAATTTCAAACTTATTGTTTGAATTCATTGGGATCTTTAAATTACTTGCAGTTGTAGCAAGAGAATCTGTAATAACATTTTGTGTGCGAGGGACACATGTCAAGGTATGATCTGGAAACAACCTCAAAATATCTAAAACAACATTATGATAAGCCCTCGTTCATGGGTGTTTGGCTTGGTATTCACCCTTGACTTGTTTGATTACTAATTTTGAGTCGCCATAAACTGAAATTATTTTTTCATTCAACTTCTTGAGTATCTTCAACCCTACAATTAGCACCTCATACTGGGCTTCGTTGTTAGAACAATCAAAAGCCAATTTATATGAACAAATTCTTACATTGCTTGGGACTTTATTTGGTAGGAAAACAGGGTTGCGTATCCAAATCCGAATTCCTGCACCATCCTTACCTACTGCACCGTCGAAATCCATACTCCATAAACCGACTTCTTCCTCCAAGTGCTAGAATTCAGTTTGCTCTTCTACCTTTGGCTGTTGTCCATCAATTTTTTGTTGTTGATAGAACGTAGATTGCTCGGCGGTACTTGCAAGCTTTTGTCTCTCTTGATCAAGTACTGCCTTGAAATTTTCTCTTATCTCTGGAACATCTTCCACTTCAACAAGTTGGCCATTTACATCATTAAAACCACTATCTGAATAAAGAACAAAAGATTCTAAGTCTATATGTACAGAGTTAATTGGATGATTCAAAGGTTTCTCCTTGCTTGTGATCATATATTTCATCTTCTTCTCCCTATATAATTTTCTCAGCTGACCAAACATGGGAATAGTGGCATAGGAGAAATCTAATTGCAATGTCCCTTTCATTTTTGCACCCCACGACCTAGATAAAATCATGCCAAATCTAGGGGAATATCAGCCACAACTACATCCATGAGAACATTCTTTGCTGGATTCTAATCTAAATTCACAACCAAATCCTTAATGATACCAATGCATCTAACCCTACTGGAACCAAAAGAATAAAGATCATGATATTTACGAGTGATGTCGAGACCCAATTCTTCCATAATTGCCTTTGGCATTAGATTGTGAGATGCTCTTGAATCAAACATGGCATTGTGCAAGAAATACTCATGCAATCTATGGCTGATGTAAAATGAGGCTACTTCACTATCCTCATATTGGCCTTCTAATGCAGGACCAAAAATAAGCTCGGGTTGGTCATCTTCCACATTAGCCATATCAAACAGGGGATCTACATTCAAAATCTTTGACACTTGACTCTTATAACTTCTATTCTTCATTAATTCTATCAAAGGTATCGAGACTTTTAACGTAGGAATCTCATTCTCTAAGCTAATGGCTGTAATTTTATCTACCTCTTTGACCAGAGAATCCTTCTTTTTAGACTTTTCCTTTGTTGTACTTGGCTGGTTTGTCTTCTCATTTGTAGATTGTACTTTGCTAGAAGTAGGATCTGCTAGCTCCTTTCCTTTTTTCTGAACATTTGGAGAATCATTCTTAGGCTATGTTGCTTCCTTTCACTTTTGGACTGGACTGATTGGTACATCCCTACTCCTGAGTGAATACTGTCTTTTTTGTGCTGTTATTGCATTCATATATCCTCTCTGATATTCATTTGATTCTTCTTCCAGGACTGTTTCATTGGCTAGTATAAAATCCTCATTTTTCTGTACAACCGGGCTCTCTGAATATTCCTCATCCTTCATGACATAGATAGGCAAACCATCTACTGTAAAAAAGTGATTTTCCTCTCCTATTGGATCTTCATCATCCTTTGACTCTGGTCCATGCACATAGTTCTACCATAGAGTTGTTTTGACTTGCTGTTGTGCTGATTGATCTTGAGCTCTTTGCTCCCGTTGTCTGATACTGAACTATGGTTGCTACTGACTGCGGAAATTTGGATTTCTGATTGGTGTCTCGGGCTTATCTACAATTGTCAATCTATCAAACATTTTCTCAATTTTACGAAGAAAATGATCAGCTTTTACATCTGAGGAAGAAGCCTCTTCCTTTATGGTCACTTTTTTCTCGGTCTTTGTCCTAGCTCTCTTAGCTAGTAAATTTGCTTCCACACTCACTACAATTTTCTGCATATCCTCCAATGTAGCAGGATCTCATTCTCTCAATTTGTATGCCATGTAGGGATCAAAACCATCGGGGAATTTTATCAAAGCCAACCCCATCAATGGCTTGATATCAGCTGGAATAACCTTATAGACAGTATTGAATCTCACACAACGATCCTGAACACTTTCACCAGCATTCCTCTTTATATTTTCATACTCGGAAAGAATTTGGAGTGGATTTTTCTTTACCTCCCAATGATCCAGGAATTGTCTGTGAAGAACCGACAATGTATTGATAGTCCCCACAGGTAGTGCTCTGAACCACTTTCGAACCTCGCCTCCAAAACTTTGCAGAAATAATCGCATGGTCACATTCTCTTCATTGATCTCATGAAGATCAAATAAGTCATTCATCCTGTCAACATGTCGATGTGCTGTGATACCTTGAGTAGCATCAAACAATGGTATCCTACTTTGGTAATCAGTAGGCATAGCATCCAAGTTCTATGGAAAAATGAGAGGTGCATATTTGGCAGCCATTACTTGAGGTGGATTGGAAACTGGCCTTGGAGAAACAAGAGGATTTATAACAACAACAACAGTCGATGTGATGGGTGTTTGAGGTGTTGAAGGAGGAGTAGAGGTGGCAGATCTCTAATCAGATATGTTGGGTTGCACTGGAAGAGTGGGGATAAACTATGGTTGAGAATGAACTTCATAACTAGACAAGACAACAGATGAAACAAGAGTAGAAAATGTTGATTCTAGGAGCTCAGGGATATTGGTAGCCACAATACATGATTGAGGAGAATTCAAAATATAATCATCAATTGATCTATTCGTTCTTTTAGTTTCAAGGTCTTGAACAAATTGCGGATTTAAAACAGTATCACCAATCGTACTTTCAGATTTGGTTTCAAACAAAGATAAATCAAAGTGTTCATCAAAAGGGAGATCTTCAAGATATTGAAATTCGACTGGGCATGAATGAGATATGAAAACTGGTCTTGGACTCAATGAACTTTCTTACCTGAGTATTCTTGGAATAAGATTGGGATTTTCAAACACGGGAGGAGCATCAGGATCAGGATTGGCCCTGGTGTATCTTCTTGAAGCCAGTGCATTTGATCTTTACCCAAAACTCAAATGGACATTACAATTTTTTCAGCCTAATGAATTCTAAACCTATCATCCCAAAAGTCTAGAATTTGTTTTAAAATTACTGGGGTAATATTTTTTAGTTCTTCCTAAGTATGGTCACCACTATGTTAGTGCCTGGATCTACCTGAAGTTGAAGGAAGGCAAGTCTAGGGTAACATAAAACCACGCTTAACTTGGTAGCTAGCCCTACCAGGTCGGGAGAGGGCTCTCTCGTTGTCAATCTCAATTAGGATATTGGCAAATAGGACTTGAGATAACTAAATTTAATGTAGATTTTAGGCTAGGTATAGTAGCTCAGAGGATTTGATTGGATTTGTTTTGGGTCGAAACAGCAAGAGAAAGGATTATTTTGACTATGGAATCAATGTTAATTTCTACCGGCAAACCTGAGGCAAATTAAGTGCCATGTTTAGCGAGATAAAATTGTGAATGTGAGTAGCATAAGGTAGAAAGCCCGCTGCCCTGTAGGCATCAAACAAAGGATGGATCTACAGCAGCAACTTTAGATGAAAGAGAATAACAAGGTTGCTCAATAGAGCATCTAACAAAGGATGAATTATGTTAAGACAACTATTACAACTAACAGCAAAATCATCATGAAAGGAGCATCATTACGGATGAATTCCTAACATATCATTTAGATAATGCTGAAACAAAGCAGAGAAAAAATAATGTGTAAGTGAATTACATGAAAAACATATTGAACAATAATACCGTGATGGATCCCAGGTCCAAAGGGCAGAAAATTGCTTTATTAAAATGATATTCAGGAAAATTTTACAAAATGCCAAGCAGCCTCTCTGCTGCCAAAATCCAACCTTTACAAATGACTAAGAAATTACATAATATAGGCAAGGAAACAATTCATGCTAGCTATCAAGGTTGAATCCATGAGAAAAGGGGTGGTTTCAACCATATCTAAGCTAAGAACAGGAATATAGGTAGTGGAACAACTTGCCTCTAAAACTTAGGAAACCAATTCATTACAGTTCAAAACCACTTGGAACTTGATGTATCTACCCTATGAGGTGATTTTCATCAAAATTTACATCAAACACATCATTTACCATGCTTAATTTTACCAATAAAGGAAGAAAATTCAATCACTAAAGAAACTGGGCGAAATTCTAAGTTTTAGGTAAAATTAGCAAAAATTTGCTTGATCTGCAGTGCCTTGAGCCTGATGCGCAGTGCTGCTTCATGACTACTTTTGGAGGCCTTTCGCTTCAACAAATTATGCCCAAGATAGCTTGTTGGAAAGCTCTGCTTGTCTGATTTCTAGAACACTTTGAATTTTCTAATTTGGAGTTGATTTGCCCCTTCACAAATCATTTCTCCCAAGACTACTTCTTGTGGGTCCAAAAAGTGGCAGAGAGGGCATTTTTTAGATGTTTTTTGCCCTTTAAGTGACCCAGATCTTCTCCAAAATTTATGAAACTATTTGGGTTTCATTATTTTTTCATGTTGAGTACAAAACCACGAGCCATTTGGCAAACGAGTGATCCAATTCAATGCACAGCACCACCGATGAAATTTCCTGTGTTTTATTTACAAAATTGCAAAATGACAAAAGGTTCCCAAAATTTCCTCAAATTTGGCAAGAGGCAACCTCATTAAGTGATTTTCTGAGCTAATGAAGCTTCAGCCAAAATTTTGAGTTTATCATGTTCTTTCTTAGCCCTCAAGACTCTCCTTAACTTAGCTTTTAGCCTTTTTACCCTTTTTTTGCAAATCTTGTTCCGGGTTAGGTAGTGATAGGCCATATGGCACAGCATTTTCTTCTCTTTGTTGGCTTTCTCAAGCATCTTCTCAAGGTGAATGTTCACCCTCTCCAACCATGATTCTCAGTCATCCTCAATTTCTTTCTCAAGGGAGGTCATCTTGATCTTTCTTTTCTTTTCCTCTTGCCTATTTTCTTTAATCATTTACAGCTCCATAATAGCTTACTTATTGTGGAGTACTAAAGAAGGTTTGTTTTTGATAATTATTTTAGCGTCTTTTCATTAGAACTTACAAACCTTTTGCATCATGAACTAGGAAAATGATAAGGAATTGTAATAAAACATGTGAGATTAATATGCAAGATGAAAACATTGACAATTGTCATTTCCTTATGCAGGAAGAGGGAAAAACGAGAAGTTGTCATTCCAAAGGAAAGGACAATGACAGGTTAACCGTTGTCTCTTTGACGGGAGACTGTATGCAAAAAAGGCAAAGCAAATCAAAGCGAATCAGCCCTGGAAAGGAAGTAGAGATATCGGCTCGACGCAGGAAAAAAAAGAAATGATTGAGGATTAATGGTTCGGCGAATCCCTCAGGATCCATGATCTTGAGGGATCGTTGTTTTATCTATTTCTGCACTTAGATATCTCCTCCTTCACCCTTATAAAAGGGGCAGCACTGTTAGCTCAAGAGAGGGAGATGTTGTTATATTTATGTAATTTCCTTTAAGATCAAAACTTTGATCATCGAGTCTCATTAAGAACTTATCTATTGTAATTTCACTTTATGTGTTAATACAAACTTGGTTATTATTTCATCTTTGAGTCTGGAATAACTTCAAGCAGTGTACCCCTGGAGGCTAAGTGCCCAGCCCTAGAGGACACTTTCTCTTGTACCATTACGTTTGGTTTATGCGTGGTTTGCTTATCGATGTTATTTGGTAATCTGATGTGTTTTGTAAGTTTACATCACATGCTCTGTTATGCTTAAATTATTGAGGTTTCTAAAGACATAACTATTGTATTGACTCTGCATCGTATTACTGTTCTTTTAGGTGTTGATATAATACTGCTAGTCTTTACAGAATATTGTTGTTGTTCCATTACAGAGCCTTTGTGTTGTGCACTTGTTCATTAACATTACGGAATTCACCTTGGAAGTTATGTTCTTTGGATTGTTGGATTTATAAACAATGTTGTTCTATTTTGAAATATATTCGTACTCTTTCTAACTGAGGTGATAACTGGACTAGATTACTATTTAAGTGTATTGCGTGTATATATGGTTTTCAAGCGTTGTCCTATAATTCATCAGTAATCAGTGCTGTTCCATTTTGGTGTATTATTCAATCTGCCCTTAAGAGGTAAGGATTGTCATTTGTTTCCTGTAGATTACAATTAGTGCATTTGATTTGATAGACTAAGGTGTTACTTCTTGTTAGACTTAGTTGTTGTTCTATTTCTTAACTGTTGTTCCATTTCAGATTTGTTGTTCCATTTAGGCTTGCTATTCCATTTCGGATTTGTTGTTTTATTTCTTAATTGTTGTTCCATTTCTTATTTGCCGTTTCATTTCTTGTTAGTCGTTATTTTGGTATGAAGAACGATCTCAGGCCGTAGTGAGCATTGACATCTACTGTCCGGCTCCCAGATCCATGATCTGTTTTCTGGTTTCCTTTTCCATCAGTTTCCAAAGGGATGGGTTATTTCTACCCAACCCTTGACTGATAAATTTCTTAGTTTCCTGAATGTGTGGTTTAATCTTTTGAAGTAGTTAGCTATAAACAAGCATCCATTTACTCTTGCATTTTCAAACACTATGCTATTAGCATTACTCTGGCAAATGATAGCCTCAGACTGAGACACTCTTTGAAATAACAAAACGTTCCTAGATTTACATATTAATGTGAGGTAATTAGAGGTGAAAGAGACCCTTTTTATAGCTCCACATTTTGGCACCATTGCCAGGGAAAGAGTGTAGGAGGTGAAAGAGACCCTTTTTATAGCTCCACATTTTGGCATCGTTGCAGGGGAAAGAGTGTAGCCATTTGTTCTTTTTTTTAGAGTAGTGTACGAACCTGCTAGGGAAGAATTGGGTTTTGAAAATGGAAGGTAAGAACCTACTTGTGGAGCATGTAACAACCCTTCTCCTTTGCCCGCTTTCCTGTAGATTTATTGTTGTTTTGTTTTGGATAGAATTTAGTAGTTAATTTGAGTGCATGACTAAGCAGAAAAAGCCAAAAAAAAATTCCAAACCTCTACCCAAGCCAGAAAAAGCTGAGCCGGTGACCCTTGGCTGACCAACCTTCATAGACGAAATCTACAAGAAAGCAGAATCTCAGCCCTTAGTAGGACCCAGGAAAGTTCTTTCTAAATAGCCTACTGGTTCCCTTCAGGCCACAGGATCACCATCTGTAGCCTTTGCTAAGGTGCATAGTCAAACTGAAGAGCGGGACTTTCAAGAAATTGAAAATTCTACTCCAAAACTATTGCAGGAAGGGAATTTCAATAATCTTTATGAAGGAGGAGGAGAGACAGGGGAAACCAAGGAACCAAGATCTCCTCTTGAGAAAACTTAGCCATTGAACAACCCAGACAAGGGAAGTGCTGCAAAAATCATCTTTGAAGAAACTCAATCTCCTCAAACATTAGGCACTCTCATTATCCTAGATAGGGGAAGTGCTATTAAAACTACTCCTGTTAAAGCCATTCCCTCTCAACCTAGGAATACCCTCCTAGATATCCCAGAAGGTTATTGGCATATATT
>APFE031490629.1:89782-136113 GCA_000404065.3 Pinus taeda | reverse complement strand
TTCAAAAAATGTAATATACTTAAGATATGTTATTAGATTTATGATCATAATTTAATAAATAAGTATTATGTAACAATAGTTATATGACAATTATTATGTAATATAATTATTAATGTGTAATATTGATTAGTTATAGAACAATTATTACATGATATTTATTTAGTGCGTTATATAATATTTTTTATAATATACCTTAGGTATAGTACATAAACCTTCTTCAAATTTAAGAAGATTACTTAAATTTAATGAAATTTTTTTAAATCAAAAGGAAAAAATAGTCCCTTTTGTATATTTTTCAATTAAAAAGTGTTTATTATCAATGATATTCATTATATTAAGATTCTATCCTTAAATTTGAATGGGTTCCTAGATTTTCAAAAGTTTATCCACATAAAATGTGAGGAACCTTAAATTTGATTTGACCATTGGCTTGCCATTTCTCACTATATGTCTAGAAATTCAAGGCATCACCTAATAGACTAGGTCCTTCTTAAAAGATTATGCATTTCTCTAGATTTTAGCTACTTAATTATGCATTTAAAATATGAGTAACAAATTGCAAGAATCATCCTTCCCATTGGATAATAGATGCTCTTTTGTGAAATTCCTTGGGTGCAGCTTAAGCAACATATATGCATCCTCCTAAAAATAACAATAATAGCAGAAAGTAGAAACAAAGGCATGGAGATTATCCATAACAATAGAGTTAATGATGCAATGAAATAAAGGTAGAGAATTGCATATTCCACAATTCAAAAAAATGATTAAAATGAATTCAAATATTCTATAACAAGTTCAAAAAAGTAAGACATGCAACAACTTAATATGTAAGAAGCTAATGTTTTCATATGAAATTTTTGGGAAACACTTTTACATTAATGTTTATTGTGATTTATATTTTTGTATAAATATTAATTTTACTATTGTGGACTAAGTTATGATGAGGATAATTTGGTTAATATTGATAAATATGTATAACCATTCAAAAAATAAAAGTAAATTGAAATTATATGACTTCATGAATATGAGTAACTTTATGTGAATATAAAGGTTTATTGTTACATTTTAGACACAATGAGGTTTATAAGTTAATTAAGGGAGGATAAAGGAATTTGGAACCTTATTTAGTGCTACAGGGGCAATGAAATATAGATACGACCAATAAATAGTTCTAATGTGTGGGAAAATAAATATTGGTAATTATTTTATGTATTAAATTTGTCTTTTATACTTGTCCTCATAATAGAATCTTCTGATATGATTAATGAGAGTAACAACTTGGCAATTATGGCCAATATTAACTACTATATTCTAACAATTATTTCCTTATATTAAAATATTATTTATTTGGTGATATCTAACTATTATATTATAACATATAACTTTTTCTCTCCATCTATTTAACTTGATGCCAAGATCTGGTTCATCATCTTGTTCTAGCAATGAACCGCACTAGATGGTTCAAAACGCGTCAACAAAACTCTGATGATGTTATTTTTACAAAAAGTTTTCTTACCTATCATGATTAGGACAGAGTTTGAAAATGCAATTCCAGTTGATATGAATGATGGGTTCAAATATAAAATGGATTCAAGATGATTGTTGAGTATAACGCCTAATTAATGGTTATTGGATTTTCTTGCTTCGAGGATGTTGCATTTTGAAGATGGGAAGAATGGAGATAAAATCCCAACCATGGACATTAAGAAAAGAACATCAAAGATGAAGTAACATACAATCACATAATATGTTCAATTGATTTACCTAACATGTGGTAGTAAATAAGACACTATTCGTTCATGCAAGATGTGGATATGACCAGTAAATTATCGTGGATATTCTATTGGAACAATTCATCATAATAGACCTGATAAATATTGAATTTTTCATTGTGAATATTAATTATTTTAGATCTCGGATTCTTTATTTATTGTTTTTATGCTTAAATATAAATTAGTTGAAATGCGAGCAATATAGGGTGAAAAGAAATACACACACTAATCAAAGTAAGCACAATTTTTCCCTTGGGAAACCCTTATGGGAGAAACCTAGCTAGAAGGTGAGGTTGCTTTGATCTCTATTCTCTAGTATGGAAAAATGTGTAGATACAAAGAAAGAGGTACTCTGTATAGAGTTACCTAAGACTTATGGCTAATAAAGTTGCTACAAAATCTTAAGCCCTTTTTTTTCTCTCTAGCATCCCACTCCCAATTTCTTCGCTCAAATATGGAAGAGAATATAATAATATGAAATGTAACCCCTACTCTTCCTAGTGTCCTAGTATTTAACATAACCCAATAGCTAACTATATGAAACCTTTGACTCCCTCAACCCTCAACTAGAGTTACGGTTTTGGACCTTCTCGAGTATTTTTTAAATTACACACATGGATAGCCCCATATGAATGAGTAACGGGGATTAACGTGACATCGACTTGTAGCATGGTGGTCAGTATTGTAGATAAACTTGTGAGAGGCATAAATTTTACATACAAAGTTTGAGCACCAGATGGTCTCGCACAATCTAGAATTTTTTTACCCCAGAAAAAAACGCTCAAAATGGCTTTGGAAGAATTCATACCCAAATTAGGACCCATTGATAAAAAAAACTATACAAGTTGATTCATTTAATTCTTCCACTATGAAAGCATTGAGATAGATGAAGAACACTATAATAATTCAATCTAAAACAAGAGAAATTATAAATGGGAAATAGTATCATAATTCCCTATAGTACATATGAATGAAGTCAAAATTGGAAGAAACTTACCTCTCAAAGAATACAAACCTATGAGAAGATAGAAAAATAAGTATCAAGAAATGGTGGTTTTAAGAAATGAATGATGATAACCTATTACAGTGCTCATAACCATGACCAATTTAGAATGATGAGATAAACATAAAAGAGTAATATATAGATACATAAAGTTAAATATGTGGAAGTTTCTCAAACAAGTGTAAGAAATCAACTAGAAAATGATGGAGGCTTTTTTAATTAGGGAATGGTCATGCTGAAATAACTTAGCACTCTATTGTTATATTGTAAATAAGCATGTGTCAAGTGGTTGTGGAATCACATATGTGTGGAAATGACTTCATATGTTGTAAAAGAAAGAAACTATGTAGACTAATGAGAAAACACCTAGCATGAAGTGTATGAAGGAATTTTGTGAGAAATTCTATGATGAGAGCTTGAGAAGGATTATGCATAATTGAAAAAACTAGTGAGAATCAACTAAGGGCACTTGCGCAAGAATAATGACCCCAGAAGTGGAAAAGCAGGTATCTTGAGGAACACATGCCCACAGGAATGTGTACTTGTTCTTATGAATTCACATGTGTTCCTAGTTGTCTAGGCTCAGTAAGGCCCAAGGTACCAACTAGGACCCCAGCAAGGCTACCTACTTAGCATGGCTCAAAAGTGTGTGTGCATTATTAGGAAATATAATTATGCAATTTGAAAACCTTAGTTTTATGCACTATGAAAACCCTTGCTTTGTGGAATTTGAAAACCATAGCAATGTGGAATATGGAAACTCCAACATAGTGAGTTCAAATTTGAGTGCATAATTAGAAAATGTGAGTAAACACACCATATTGACCATGCATCACAAGTTGGCGATGTCTGTCGATGTATATTGAAGTGAAATTTGAAGACCTTAGTTTTGTGAAATTTGAAAACATTGCTTTTGTGGAATATGAAAACCCTCATATTGTGGATTTTGATGGAATGGAATCGTATGGATGTAATTGTTGTGACTAATTTATTCCCAACACTCTATTACTCTATTTCCGTTTACACATTTTCTACTCTCTCTCTCTCTCTCCATCTCTCTCTATTTATATTTCCCTCCCTCTCTCATTTTCCAATAGGCACTTCATCGACTCTCATTGAAGAAATTTTACAAGCTTTCTTATGATTGGGATCTCTAACCAATAGAAAACATGACCTACAAGAACTATGAGCATAGTAACTATGAAATATAAGAACTATGAACTTGAGAACTTTAACCCTTAGGAATTATGACCTCAAGAACTTTGACCCTCATGAAATACGACCTTAGGAATCATTCCTTTGTTTTTCACAGTTCCCTTGTCAATTAGGAACTATGACTTTATTTTACAAGAATCATGACAACAATAATTATGATGTGAGAGCTTTGACTATGAAAATAAACTATGATCTTTGCTTTTCATTCATAGTTCTAGGGAATAATTCTTTTGTTAGTTAGGAACCTTGACTCACAAGAACTATAACCAATGTTTATTAGTTGTAATTATAGGGAATTTCTTGATGAGGGAACTATTATGACCAACGACCTATAATCATTTTATTCATTCATTGATCAAAGTTCTTGCCAACTAGAGTCATTGTGGTAATAGTTATCATTGGTTAGAGTTACTATGGGTTACAGTTCCTATTAGCTAGAATTATTAAGGTCATAGTTTTTCTTGAATTAATTCCAAAATCTATATTTTCAATGTATCAATTATTTAACTGATGAGCAATGGGATAATGATGAGAACTATCCACCAAGATAAAGAGTCCTTAAGACTATGTTATCCAGATGTATGTATGTATGGTATTGATATTCTTGACACTTTTCCAACCTCCTCTTCCTCCCATAATTTGGTCATCAACTTTTCCAAATGCTTGAGTAAGTGATATGGTGAGTTGGCAAGGTAGTTTAAATATTAAATGTGATGGGGCGGTTTGTTTGAGTTTCAAATTTAAATTCAAAATCTAAAAGTTGCAGTATACCACCTCCCATTTGTCTTGGAGATTTCAAGAGGAAAGTGTGTTGGTATCTAAGGTTTATACTAATTTGAATTCTTATAATTTTTTTTTACAAATTTTAAACTCATCAATTAAAGCAATTATAGTTCACAATATTTTTTTTAAACAATATGTCAGACATAATTTAAATACTTCACTATTTTAAATACCAATCAAGATGATGAGTATTTAAATTCCATCGCCACATAGAACCTTGCCATACAACAATGCATTTACAATTTTTTTCTTTTTTAATGTTCTTTTGAACTTATGTCTTCTTTCTGAAGTCAAACTAAAAAAAATTGAGTATTATAAAGTGACTTGGCAGATTACAATTAAAAATAGATAAATATTTTACCCTCCTTTAATAGTTAAACTATTTTTCTATTTATTTTATTTAATGAAAAACCTTGTTATTCTAATGACTAGGTATAATGTAAATATTATAACTAAACATATTTGGAGACTAATCAAATTTAACTAAGCATATTCTTATGACTATGTATAGTGTAATAAGATCCTTAAAAAAAGTAGTTTAATTCAACATATTCTAAAGACAATTCAAAATAATATATTTGGCAATGTATTCTTTGTCCTATATATATATATATATATATTATAATATATATATATATATATATATATATATATATATATATATATATTTCTTTCTTTTCTTTTTTTATACTAGAGGAATCGGCAAAGGCGGTGGTATCGTACTCGCATTACACGGGGTCGAATCCCATCGGCTACCTCTATAACCTCTAGGAGCGTCCGCCCAGGCCGCCTTGAACGTCCCTCGGGTATTCTTGGGGTTTGAACTCGTGACCTGCATAGCTGCATGAACGACTTAGCAAACCATTCGCTTGCCACTAGACCAAACCCCCACGGCCTGTCTGATTAATATATAGGAAAACTATCCAATACAAATTACCACCGACTTCAAATAAGTAATAAATAAATTATTTGATATAAGAAATCTTCATCTTGTTTTTTTCCATTTCGTCATAAAAAAAATCTCTTGTTTTATTTAGGGACATAAAGGTCTTACAAGTTTCAGGGAAGAGAAAACTTTTGCATTTTGGAATCCTCTAACTTCAAGTCTGTACTACTATTATTAAAAGTTAAGTTAGTTTTGGTAGTAAATAATAATTTTTTTATTGCATATTTAATTTGTCAAAAATATTACTTTGAAGTTTTGGAATCAAGGAAGTTAGGTTCATACTCCTATAAGGTTAATTTTGATAGAAAAGTAATCTCTTGATGAAAAGAATTAATACAGAATTTAAAGCAACAATTTCAAAAAAATATTGCCAACTAATTTATATCCAAAGACCTATAGAAATTTAAAATATGATTAAAAATGTTACAATTTCAAAAAAATATTATCAACTAATTTATAGTCAAAAACCTCTAAAAATTAAAAAAAGTTTTTATACAAGTAGATGTTTTTATTAAAAAAAATTTGCTTTCAAAAATTAAATAGAAAAAGTCCTTCCACATAAGAATATGATGTGAATTGAATAATTTTCAATAGATTCTAAATAGTTTACACATTTCTATTAAGCTCGAAAATTCATCATTGTCCTACTTGTATTCAGAATTAGCTTTTGTTTTTAGAATTATAACACTCAACAAGTTTAATTGGAAATTTATTTATTCATAATTAGTTTTTGTTTTTAGAATTATAATAGTCAAGGAGTCTAATTGGAAACTTATTAGGAAACCAACCTGTAAAATTAGTCTCGAAAATTCATCATTGTCCTACTTGTATTCAAAATTAGCTTTTGCTTTTAGAATTATAATAGTCAATGAATTTAATTGGAAACTTATGTATTTAGAATTCGTTTTTGCTTTTAGAATTATAATAGTGAAGGAGTCTAATTGGAAACTTACTAGGAAACCAACATGTAAAATTAAGGCCAATTTTATGGATTGAGTGTAATATGGTCTTTCACAATGCAGTTTATCTCAAATGACAACTTCAAACTCAAAAATTCTATAGCACTTTCTTAATTGATAATTAATAAAATAAGAAAATGATAAAAATAATATGTAAATGCATCCATAGTACATCTTTTCCTAACAAGATCATTTGTTGGACTTGCACATCATGAAAGATTTATTTTTGAAATTGAATCAAGCAACTTAATTTGGTAGGGGAGAGATGTCTAATGTTGTGCAGGGACCAGTAATTGATATAGTACTGGTCTCACCAAACCACTAGAAATTGAAACTTTTGCAACCAATATTTAAACAAAGATAAATAACATTAAGTTTAAATAAGTATTAATTTATGTCCAAAATTTCCCAATACATTGACTCGGCCCACAACTGTCCATAAATAGTATCTTAATACTTAAGAGTGCAAACCATATTGACCCAACTAGAAAACAGATAAAACCATAAATGCTTCCAAAATGGTCTATTCTAGAAGTACAAAGTAGCAGTCACTTCAACCCCCACTCATCAGAACTAAAGCTTTGTATCCCAAATAAATATCCATACTTGCACATAATAAAAGTGAATGTATGTCAGCCATAACTGCTGTGTTATTCAACAATTAAACCCCTATGTTCAATAAATGACACCCAACCCAATAACTACAATAAATGACACCCAACTCATTCTATTTCTCATTAAAACAAATCAAAGCACATGGATCAACAAATAAGAAATTCCCAACCATTAGATCACATCAAATTAAATCCAGACCACACATTCAAAATGAAGCCATTACAATCCATGTCCATCCATGTCCACTAATTAAATTCAAGTGCCAAAAACTATAAAAGAAGTTCAACCACTGTTGAAGTTGCATGTTATGCTTTCAAACTATTCAATAGCCTTGAAGACAAAACATCACAAAATAGTTGCCAGTATATCCAGGTTAGTTATATCAATTACAACACATTTTTCTTACAGTTCTGTTTCCATTTATCAGATTTCTTGCAGTTTTAGTTCTTGCAGATTCAGTTTCACTTACACTTTCAATTTCATGAAAATCAACACACAACCTACAGTTCTATTTCACAATTCACCATTTCACCTATTTCTATGTTCAAACTTATAGATGTATTGATGTGCTCGGCAATATTTTAGCTTCTAGGTGTGCCCTGGCTATGAACCATCTTGATTAGTAGGAAGTCTCGAGTGACAAGGATGGAATTTGAATTTGACTAGCATTTTTGCCTGTTATGTGGCATTTTGTACGTATTTGATGACTACAAGGTTTTTTATACAAATTTTTCGAGATGTGCTTGAAACTGGGATATTTTTTTGACAAGCAACAATTATTTGAAAAAAGTTAATAATTCGGGTTTCTTTCACTTTATTTTCTAACTACCTTGTCCATTACCCATGAAGCTCGCCACTGTCCAACTCAGTTTGACTTAGCAAAGTTTCTCTGAAGTATATATTCACTAGCTTTAAATTCTAGATAATAAGTGTGTAACTTAGTTAAATGTGTAGATGGTGCTCCTTTAATGGAGTTATGACATATTTCTCATCACTGAACCGCTTGCCACCAGAGTACAATAGGTTCCTTTAAAAATTATGGCATACTTCTCATAATTGAATAGCGTACAAGCAGAGTACAATAGGTTGCAACCTCTAGTTTCTTGCTCGGTACACAACAAGAAGAAAGAAGGAAAAAAAAATAGCAATACTTGAACCAATAGAGTGCAACAATGACACCCTGAAAATAAATGCAGAATGACATTTTAAATACTAGAACATGGAAATTACAGTGAGATATACATATTTGATGGGTTTTTAGAAAACTTTCATTTAACAGAGAATGAATACATCAATCAGATTAGTAATTTAAATCAATTTACACTTTTACAAGAGAGAAGACCAATATATGTGGTCTAATAGCCAGCTATCGTCGTATGCTAATAATTTGGAATGCAGATCCAAATTCTCAATTCATGCTTGATTCATATGCGTCAGTGACATATTGTATCTCTTACATGATGAAACTCAATAAAACAATGACAAATACATTTAAGAATATATGAGAAGAGCAACAAAACAAATTCCAATTTTGTGCAAACCACAGGTAGTCTTCGAAAATCCTTCAAACACTTGTAGAAAATGTCTACACAAATATAGACATCATGAAAAAATATGTAGGAACATAATGATCAACTCAATTGAAATTTGTTTAACCATAATTTCACAAGGCAATTTCATTCTGAGAATCATTTGTAACAAAAGCTTAATGAAATTTTATAATAAGAAACAAAAACTATGGCCCAATTGGAAGATAAGCATAGATGTATTGTCCTTGTGTTGGTTGTAATATAGATCAGAAGCTTCAGATGAGTTGCTTAATTAGTGGTCAAGTTTTGCAATACAACTTTCAGTGTTGAAACTGAAAACCTTGTATGAGGCCAGCAATAAACATCATCAAGACTAACGATAGCATAAACAAGACCTGCAAAATAAATTAAAGAAAAGTTGAAAGGAGAAAAGGAAAAGGGGGTTTAGATCATTCTTGAAATATGATCAGAAAGTAAACAAAACAATGTAAAAGGAATAACATAACATAAACAAATGAACAAGAAGTAATGGAAGGGCCTTATTGGAAGTTTGTTGTACACAAGGGGAAACCTATCAGAATGAAGGACCAAAAAGAAGGCACAACCAGCCTCAAACTATTGCAAATATGGCAAATTGCACCCTCATTCTGATTTGATATATGAGGTCAATAATTACTCAAAACTTTACAAATTGATAATATACTTTCCTGATTTAAGCAAAAGGCATGGCCTCTCTTATATATGTAGACAAGATGCAAATAAGAGTTGTAGTTGAAATGAATGTTTACATGACTAGAAACTTCAACTGTAAGTGACATGAGGAAAAAATTTGTTATGGTGGCAAAGTTGTGATCAAGAGTGCTTCAGGGGGTCTCAAGTTGAAGCCTTGGTCAAATTAAATACCATGCTTGGTTTGGCCAATGATAACTCCTTAATAGCGAGAGATCCATTTATGGACAAGTGCATCCTTACAGAAAACAACAAAACAATAAGATAATATTTTAAGTAGTCAAACCGAACAAGAGCTCTGTTGGGAAATGCATAACAAAACCAATCAATACAGTCATGGTATTTTAAGTGTAAAGACAAGTTATCAAAACAAAAATCATTGATAATTTTGAAGACATAAAACAAAATGATTCTGTATATTTTATTTTCCAAGGATACTAACATACATGTTGATAATTTCCTGTAATAAAGAAAAAGTATTTTTGCCTTGTATGAAAGCATAATTTACAAATATTCTAATGTCTAAATTCATGCAATAATTTTATAGGTTGTTGCATCTATGGCAAAAGGGAGTTATGCTGCTCGTACAAGGAGAAGTGGCAGGAGAGTGACAAGGGGTGCACAGTTGTTATGCACATCGTCTGATGAGGACAGGACAACTAATGTCAATGTCAACAATGCCCCAAGGAACATTGTTGAGGATGACCATGTGACGATAGTTGATGTTAACATACCATCAGCCACAGAACCACCGTCAACAACAATCCAAGGGGCAAGTTCAACTAAAAAGATCAGTGTTATAAGAGGATGGACAAAAGAACAAATGTTAGTTGCAATTGATGACATAGAGTTTAATGGATACTCAGTTCGGGCATCTACAAAAAAATGTGGTATTCCTCCCTCATCAATACATTATTGGATAAATGGACTGACTCATACAAAACGTAGAGGGCCTCTTACAATTATGACTAAGGAGGAGGAGGTCGAGGTGGTTGAGTGGTGTAAAGAGATGGCCCAATTGGGACATGGGCTAGAGTTGATACAACTCAATTCCACGGTTGCTCAAATTTGTCAAGGGAGGCCAAACCCATTCAAATATGGGTTTCCTGGTAAATCATGGTGGTTTGTGTTTAAAAAAAGGCATCCAAAACTTGTATTTCATACTGCCGAGGGCCTTGACAGAGACAGAGCATTAAATTTGTGCCCTGCAGTTGTGCAAAAGTTCTATGACACACTTTCTAGTGCTTACGATAAACATTCTTATGGAGCAGACCATATATGGAACTGTGATGAAACAAGTTTACAGGCAGGGAGGAATTGTGGCATGCGGGTAATTGCCAAGAGAGGGAGCCGAAATGTGCCAAAGATTTTGCCTAAGAGTAGGGAGTGGATAACTATTTTATGTTGTGTCAATGAAATTAGTACTTCAATTCCAGGATTTTATCTATTCAAAGGTAAAAATCAACTGAAAAAATATATACAGAACTGTGAACCAGGTGCATGCATGGCTGCAAATCCCCATGCATGGATGACTAAAGAACTGTTTTTAAGTTGGCTTTTTCACTTTTCTGCATTGGTACCAGGTGGTGTCTCACCTAATAACAGACACCTATTGATATTAGATGGCCATGGGAGCCAAATGGATGTACAAACAATTGGGGAAGCAAACAATTTAGGCGTCGACCTGTTGACATTGCCCGCTCATACCACTCACAGACTACAACCCCTTGATGTTAGTGTGTTTGGCCCTTTCAAAAACTATTTCAAGTCAGAGTGCATTGCATGGATGGCAAAGAATCCAGGGGTTGAGGTGAAAAGGTTCCAGCTAGTAGATCTTGCAAGTAAAGCTTTTAAAAGAACTTTGACACCATCAAATATCAAGGCTGGCTTTAGGAGGATAGGAATCTGACCACTGAAATATGGTGCTCTTATGCATGATACTGGTTATAGCCAAGCATTTCATGTGGATAGTCAGGAAGAAGGGAATGCCCAAACAGGCGTTGAAGTGCAAGAAGTAGATGACCAAGATGATGTTGTTGCAGTTGGTAATATGATTTCCCTCTCTCAAGGACACTTATATGATGAAGATGATGAAACTGTGTGTGAAACACAATATAACCATGAACAAATTCACAGTAACATGGAGATCGTTCCACCAACTCAAGAACATGAAACTCCTATTGCTGATATTGTTAATGACATTGCTGAACATGCAGTTGACAATGACCAATTGACATTGCCAAGCCAAGTAACCCCACCTTCATGGCTAGCAGAAGTAATGATTAATATGAATGCACATAGTGTCTCAGCAACCAATGAATAAAGCATGAACATGCCCTCACAACTAGCAAAATTCAACAATGAAATTGTTCATTTTTTTGTGGACAATAGATCAATGGAAGAAGATGAAGCACATAATGAGGCATCAAATGAAGATAATGATATAGGTCAATCAATTCCATCAGATACTGAAAGGGAAGTACCAAGCAATGACATGCAGGTGGGAGGGGTGGAGAAGACACTTGGCCAGTTCCTAAAGCTACCAGTAGAGATAGTATCAATGAAAAAAAGCAAGGTGCACCGGGTAGTCTTCGTTTGGGCCAAAGCTCACAGTTACTCACCTCAGAGGACTATATAAACCTATTAGTTGAGTCTGGAAAAAAAAAGGAATTTTAAATTCAAGAATTAAAACAGAAAAAGAAGGATCTAGTCAAGGAGAAGAAGGCAGCAAGGATTGTTGCAGCACAACGTCAAGCAGATGAAAGGATTGAAAGAGATAAATCAAGGCAAGTTAAGGACCGACAAAAACAAATGGCAAGACAAGAAAAGAAAAAAAGAAAGGCACAACGAATGTTTGAAAGGGAACAAGGGATGATCAATATGGTTGACAATGATACAAGAATAGATGATGAAACCAAGATTATTTCAAACTCATTGGACTCCATTGCAGATAATACACCATTATTCCAAGATCTCATAAACATTCAAGTGCCTCACTATCAAATTGAGGGTTTACCCACTTGCCTTATTATTAGTAGTCACAATTGATTTCAGCCTTGTTATTAGCTTCCCCACACAGCTTCTCTGACAGCTACAACCTTGTTCTTGGCTTCCTCATGCAAGCACAACTTTGTTATTGGCTTTCCTTTATTGTTGCAGAAGTCCCTGTTTGTTCTGCAATGTCTTCGTAGAGGTACATGTCTTTCCTGCGACAATTTGCAACAACAAATTTGCGTGAAGTGCTACAGTGCCCTCGTCGTAGAGGTACACGCCTTTCCAGCTACGATTTCGGAATCGTCGCAGTTATTCACCTTACAACTGCAATGATCTCGGTTCAGCAAACCACCCACCAACCAACGCATAGGTTCCTCAGCCCGGATGCTCTGATACCATGATAAAAATGGTAATGTTTGTATTAAAGAAAATAAAACCCACTGGTCAGCTCTACGAAAGAGAGTCTGAACCAGGTCATCAACATTACACATTAAATAGAATACATGGTTTTAGGGAAGTTAGAACAGCATCCTAAGAAATAGAAACTAATTCCTATCCTAAGGCTACGTGAAGCAACTCTACCTATTCTAGGATATCCCCCATTATCTTCAACAGGCACATGGGGTGAGAGATCCAAATTTGGGGTTTCTGCCATCATACGGCAAGGGGCACAATTGAAACAATGGCATGGTTAGCTTAGTGACCTATGATGAGGGTGTTCAATTGGACTAGATTGGCATGATGTGATGGGAATATCAACCCAAATGAATGAAGGAATAAGTGAAGAGTGAAAAATTCAATCAACGCATCGTCTAGTACGCAAAACAACATGGGGAGGAGAATAGACACACCTCCCAATTGGTGCACTAGTTGGGGAGGTCGCTCACACCTCCTATATATTCACCACAAGGGAGTTCAATGGAGAGGTACATGGGGATGAGATGGAATACAACATAGTCTATGGTTGAGATGAACTTAGTGAGTCATGAAACAAGATCGAAGAGTTAGGTAGAGAGAGCACAACATGGGTTTGGTGTTGGCCACCCCTTTCCTAGCAAGGAAAAATGAATGTGGGCTTGGGTTCTTAAGGACAAAAAATTGCAAGTCGTCAAACTATTACATGATGCTACTATGGGCCAAATTTTAGGGACATAAATTCAAGGTTGTAATTTGGGGTTGTAAATGCCAAATTTTGCGGATTGCAACAAAAATTTGGCATTTGTCTTAGATCTAGTGGTTTTGGCGAGGATTGCATTCAGGTAAAAGAGACAAGAGGGTTGTTCATTTTTAAAATTTGTCATTACATATATGTTGATTCAGGTATTACGTTAGCAAGCCACTGACTCTATATTTGTCTTTTTGCATGTCTTTGGATTTGCAATTGTACATGTTTATGGAAACTATTGTAGTTGTTTACATGAAATTGGTTAAGTAACTTATTATTTCACAAGCACTTAACTAAGAATCATTGTGAGTGTTAGGTGGACTAATCCCTCTTATGGACAAGACAGATCGCCCTAAATCTCAAACGAAATCTAGTAACAAACAAGAAAAGAATTACTACCTTTCCTTAGCTTACGATTGATTAAAATGAATAATATGTGAGAGATCACTTATCTATTTAATGAAATGTCTGTCGAATTCCTTTCAGTGCCTTCCACAGGTGGCTTCTCCTCAATGCTTTAGAGATTGTTCCAGTGCTTTCCACAGCTTCTCCATGATGTTTCGAAGGCGATCTGCATAGACATAAACACACAATGGATCAAACCATCTAGTATATAAAGTGAAAGATTAATGAAACACTTAACTCAACATATATCATAAATCAAATCAATAACCATGATAACATATGTGAGTGATCAAGAAATCCCACAAATTATATCAGAGAAGACATGATTAAGAAATAGCAATTGCTTTTTATTAAATAAAAGGGAGAACAAACTTACAACCTCAAAGCCTTGATATTACAAGCCTCTTCTCACAATCACCAACCTTATCCTTTGATGAAAAGCCTTATAGCCTTATTTTTGTAGCATAAACCTACCTTGAATGGTCCTATCCAATGCTTTGCCCTGTGTTTGATTTATACGCCAAGAGGAGGAGGTTTGGGATCCTCTTCCTAAGGGATGAGATCCACAAATGGTGGGATGAGGGATCCACAAATAGAGGGAAGTAGCTCCATGATGGGAGGGATCAGGCTTGAGTAGGCATCCATTCGAAGCTGTTAGCTGGGAAAGATTCGACTAAACAATCTTCTAGACTTTACTTTTTTTTTACTTGCATTGAGTCATGTGCACAAGCCATAGTGTAAGATAGAGCACACTTTTACGCAAACTCTAATGGTATATTATGCATATACGCATAAACTGACTAGGGAACTACGCAGGAAGCCAAAAATAGGTTTTTGAGCCTTGAGATCCAGGAATTTCATTCTCTTTGGGAGTTTTTGGGTTCTAGCCTTGTAGGGGGATGCTTTAGAAAACTTTGATGGATAAAGAAATATCCAAACCAATGGTCATTTTCATAATGCGACAAAATGACGTGTAACATATTACCCCCTAAAGTGAAAAGTCAAAAGGGATATTTGATGACTGAAGCGCTTTATCATGCCATGGTTTGGGTTAGAGACTGCGGGCGGAGACCTGAAACAACCACTCAAATGTTATAATACAATATAAAATCATCGCTAAGGTAGGCATTCCCATAGTGAGAGCATAAATGTCTCAAAGAACCAGTATGGAAATACATCTAAAGATCCATATCAATAAATGACATAGTATGGATGCAACCATCAATGGATCTATTTTTACAATCATGAATACTTGATAAATCCACACAACCTAGATGGATGAAACTAGATCCAGGGTCTTGACCTCCATCCCTCAATCCATAATACAAATCTAGCCATGTAAGTGAATGTCTCATAGTCGAACATGGTAAAAACCACTTAATTACTGGTCAATGACGTGAATTGTTAACAAGCACGAGAGAAACCACCAATAATGACAATGGTTCTCATGGTAATTCTAGTACAATCTATGAAGTGTGAATAGATGTGTTGAAGTTGAACGCTCATAGAATCATTTGATCGAAGGTCAATGATGAGAACATGTCGTCGAAGGAGAGAAACCGGCCATTAAGGCCTGCAGGCTCCAAGGTACTGAAGATTTCTAGATAACCTCCCTAGATAGTGAGTTGAAGTCGATAGGAAGCGCTCCGTCGCAGGAGGGCGTACAACATGAAACTCATGTCAAATTTTGAAAAAACATAGTTTGGAGTAATCAAGGACTGACTCACAGATGGTCGACATGATTGAAGGCTATGAATTGCAAGGTAATTTTGACTGAGGTTGGAATTCTCTTGAACATATTGGTGAAACGACATTCTGACTTGGCAACATTTAACTAAAAAATAATACCCAAACCAACTGAAGACTTTCAATCAGGTACGATCCACTGAGAGGCAAATGGATTTCCTAACTCAGACACAAAAGTGATGGAGTCTCATGTTCAAGAGTGGCATACTTCCTTTTACAACATAAAAAAAAAAAAAAACATTCTTTCCCAATTTCCCCACACCATCACTAGCAAGTACCATTTTATTTTTAGCAAGCCTCAAGAGGATAACATATGCTTGTATTGTAAGCTCATCCTTCGGATGAGTCCTTCGAAGTATTCTTAGTGAACCCTGGGAAGGAGTAGTTCCGTCTCATCATGATTGACGAGTCCTGCATTGTTTAAGTTTTACGAGTCCAATGAAGGGGTAACTCGATGTCATTTTCATGTTTAAAGAGTTTGAAAATACACAAAAAGAAAACTTGTTCAATTCTTTCAATGTAAGTTTTAACGAGCTCGGAGAAAGTAAAGTTCAGTGTTTTTCATTTTTAAGGAATCAGGAGAAAAACATAAGTAGACTCCAAAGTGTCATTTTTCGTAAATTTAGTCTCTCAAGCCCGGAAAAGGGTAAAATAATGCAAGAGAGAACTCTATTGACCTTGATTAGTCGATGCATACCTTTTTCGTAAATAATCTAGTTCAGTCCGTAAAAAGGGTAAACTTATACTGAATAGACGACAATTCATTTACTTTTACGAGTTCAAATAGTTAAGTACTCGACGATCTTTTCATTTTTAGGGAGTTTGAAAAGGGCATAAAGATAACTCCTTGTTTCGATTTTTCATAAGTTTTTAATGAGTTCGAAAAAGTGATAAAGATATACTCATTGCCAAAATGATTCGTTTTTGTAAATAACCTTTATTCTGCACATTTAAACTCAAAAATTATCGTCAACGCTAAAAAATATAGTAAAAACATTAAAATTTGGATTTGAGAGGCCAATTGTGAGGATGTAACCTATGTCTTCTAACCAAACTAAATTTATCATTTAATTTAAACACAATAAGAAGGGAAATAGGCTATTTATAGCTCAACGTTTATTTGATGATATTAGACAAGTAAAATTTAATCAACAACATATTAAACAAGTAAGAAATTGCATTGCAACAATTTACATAAATAATCAACAAATGGAAGAATACATGTTCTAGTAGCTTGGTTGGGATTCTCCTGACTCTGTTGGGATGCTCCTCTTGACTACCCAACTGAATTTACCTCCCAACGAACTATGAATGGTTTCTTAGCCTAGGGAACCTAGGGAGTTTCCCTAGCCCTTTGAGCCCAAGTCCAACTAATTGTAATGTGTCCAAGTTAAAAAATGCACTCTCCAATAGATCCAAGTTTGAGTTCTCTCTTTTTCTCAACATTCAGTACCTTCTCTTTCTCCAAATTCCTCCCCAAAATAAAATCCTCCAATGCCAAAATAAAAGGCAAGGATCTCCCTCCTCTCCTCTCATCCTCCTTCCCCTTTTATGTTTCTTCCTCCCATCCACCTCAACTACCTTTCATTTACCCCCTCATCCTTTTATTTTAATATCCTTGACTTTCGTTACCATATCTTATCCAAAGTAGATTTGAGAAGACACATTGGGAATAGAATATGGATATTTAATTTAGGATTAAATTGGAGAAGCCCATATCTTTTCCAAAAGTAGACTTGAGAAGACACCTTGGTAATAGAAATATGGATATTTAATTTAGAAATAAATTATACAAGACCATATCTTTTCCAAAAATAGATTTGAGAATATACCTTGGGAATAGAAATATGGATATTTAATATAGAAATAAATTGGAGAAGACCATATCTTATCAGAAGTAGATTTGAGAAGATACCTTAGGAATGGAATTATGGATATTTAATTTAGAAATAAATTGGAGAACACCATATCTGATCAAAAGTAGATTTGAGAAGACACCTTTGGAATAGAATAATAACAAATAATAAAATTCATATTAGTAAAATAAATTACAAATTCACAAGTGTAGATTTATACCAATATTATTTAATAATTTTAACTCAATATTTGCAGGTTAATTAAGCATTAATCAAAATTAGCCTGATAGGGTCAAGTAAGGAATTACACACACCCCTCCTTCAGAAAACTTTGTCCCAAAGTTAGAGTGAAAATGACACATTGACTTTGAAAGAAGTTTGATAATAAAACATAACAAAATAGAGAGAGATATAGTAATCAAATTAAGTAAGTTAAGCAATGATGCCACTTCCCATCAATAGTCTCCAACTAACCTATAGCCTCCTATCCTTCCTAACCTACTTTGCTCCCATCCTATTCAACCTCTGATGCAATATATTATGGCACCGACTATAACGATCTAACCACTGATAAACCAATATTGCGGAAGCATCGACTATATCGACCAAACTTCCCCAGTATGTAACTGACAATCATCATCACATGTCTAAGGGAGTGTGTCCACTACCCTCTCATGATTCTAGGCTTGGAGGTTACACGGTGGGAAATTCCTCCACCCATCCTCAAAAATAGGGCTAACACCATAATATGGACCACACTATGACGTTGGTTGGGTACTTATCATCGAATAATCCAATTAGGTAGTCTTGTCAACTTCAATTTACACGTTACCCATGTCATAATAGTGCATATCAGGTACATACAAAATGTAATAGAACAATGTGCGTCATACCATTCCTCCTTGGATGTCTCAACACTTCCCCATCATACGAGTAGATCTTGGTTATCATATAGTTATTACCAAACTGCAGGTTGGTTCTCATTCATGCATATACATAACAACAAAATATATAAGTGATCTTAATCATCATGTTATTACGTCTAGTATCCACGTGTCAGTACTTCATAAAAACATACTAGAAATAAATCTTACATTAGATAAATCATAATTTTGATAGCTCATTCATTAGATAAATCATATCCCCGTGCATTAAACAACAATAACTCTGATAAGTCATACACTAGATAAATCATAACCAAGTAAGTCGTACATCAGGTAAATCATACATCAAATAAGTCATACATAAAATATTTTAATCAGCAATACCTAATCTATTTAATTATCTATATAAGTAGTTTCATCTATCCAAATAAAATGCATCAATATTACATAACATTCATAAATAAAATAACATGTAACTACAAATAGAGCCTTATCATAGGTAGCTATCTAAGTCAAAATGGGCATCACAGATGCTCAAAAAGTGAGGGGTAGTCCTGACGTATAGTCTCTGCATCCTCCCATGTAGCAAATCATGGGCTATACTTGTCCCATTGGACCTTAACCTGGTCCACCATGCGACATCTACGTTGTCAAACCCTATAGTCTAATATGAATAATGGTTCGACCATTATAGTTCCCACATCTAAGACCTACAATTCCCTCCAATCCAGTTTCTGAGATCCATTAGAAACATGAAAAACATCATGAGTTTTATGCAAATGGGGTCGAAGTACAAATTGATAGGAAAATGGTCAAATCTTATCCTTTATCCTAAAAGGTCCTATAAACCGAGGTGACAACTTCATCCCTTTCCCAAACCAAATGGTTCTTTTGTTGGGTTCAATACACATAAACTAGGATGAAATGGGCACTTTTGGTCAATTTATCAACTATAACCAATATAACATTGTGCCTCTGTGAAGCGAGTGGAAAACCCACAACAAAATACATAGAAATTTCCTCCCATTTGGATATAGGGATATCATTTAGTTGTAGGAGTCCTGCTGGATGACAATGATCAAACTTCACTTGTTGAAATCCAAGACATTTGGCGATAAACTAGACTATGTTGTACTGCATACCTGCCCAAAAGAAGAGTTTCTTCATGTATGCATACATCTTCTTCACTCCAGGATGTGCATGATAGACTGTTGTATGGGACTCTATGAGGATGGTTCTTCTTATACACCCTTCCTTAGGGATGTACATTCTCCCTTGAAATCTCAATAGTCCATCTTGTTCAAGGACATAACCCTCAAACTTTGGTTCTATCTACTTCCCACTCTCGAGTGCTGATATAACCTTTAGATACCAACTATCTTCAAAGATTTTTTTCAACACATGTTCTGATGTAGGAATCCTGCTCAGAACATTATTGTTCATTTGGTTGATTTAGGAGGTGATGTTTTTAATTATTTTTAGGAATCTTGTATTGATTGAGTGAGAAATCTATGTGTGACGTTTTCAATTGTGAAATATTCTCAACTATGTGATAATATCAAGGATAATTGATATGTGTAGATCTTGTAGAGATCTTAGGGATTACGAGATCCTCAAATAGGAATTAGTTGAGTGAATTATGGAAAAAATCATGGATTTAGTCTAATCCATAATTATGTAATTAATATATAAATATAAGCTTGCGAGGAGAGTGAGGGACAATGTTAGAAAGAGAGCTAAGTAGTGGAGAGAATAGATTAGAGCACGAGATGTTCTGAATATATATGTAAATGATGTTATGAATGAAAGGAGTTTTGTGTTCAAAACTTCTTTCTGCGTGATCTTTTATTATGTGATTTTATTTCGTTGATTCTTTAAACCGTAAGCCGAATCCTCTTATTAAATACAGGAATTTGTGTATGAAATTAAAACCTTTAGTGGAGTCTGGTGTGAGGATCACCTAGACAAAGGCTTTAATTGTTTGATCGCTGATTGAAAGCAGACAAAGATTGAATGAATTGAAAAATCATCATTGCTCACAGGGTGGATCAATGATCATCTATTTGGGAGAAGATTGACAGTGTTCGCAAGGTGAATGTGCACGCACTTTAGCACAAGAAACGGACCCGATAACATTATAAAATCGAGTTAATTGATAAATCAATTGTGACCATTGAAGTGATCCGACGATCATCGCGTCGGAAGATGCACACAATTTAATACAGTTTTCGGACGCGGTATTTTATGGACTGTGACTTAATCCAGTTGAATTCCAATCGATCATAGCCGTTCATTATGGAGGGACAAGATCTGATGGATATCGCTCCGAAAGATGTGTGCTAGTTAGCATAAACTTCGGACGTGATAAGGCTTGAACTGGAATTTAATTTTTTCGGGTTCCATGTAAGAGATCAGGGTCTAATAGTTTGGTAAGCAGGGATTTTAATTATTTAAATTCTGGATTTCTGTAATCGGTGCAACATTTCATCAAAGTGTTGTGATTCTGTTAATTTCTGATGTATACTTGGGCCCATAACCCACAAGTCGACACGCGATTTATGTAAATATGCAACTTCACGTCATCAAAGTGGTATCAGAGCAGAAGAAGATTCTGTGTGAAGTATGATTATATTGTAGATTTGTCAGCGTTAGTCTTTATAATTTTTGTGCAGAGTAATAGCAGAGGAAGGTGAGAAGATTTGCAGCAGCCTAGAGCAAGGAGTGCTCATATGGTTCCAGAGGAGAGAACCAGAGAGATGCAAAAAGACTGAGCTTAAAGGAGAGAAGCTTAGTGAGGTATCATGTAGAAAGAGGGACTTGTTACTGCAGAGGTTTCATTGTAGCTCATAAATGTTGTTACAAGAGATCAAGAAACCATATGACAAGGAAAACTAGAGGCACAGTGAAAGCAAAGGGAGAAGAAGAGGAGTCAGTTTTAGAATTTGATTGAGGTAAATATTTTCTTCTATTGAATTTCGAATATTGATTCGTGAAAATGAACATGGAGAAACTTAGGAAAGGTTCAAATAAATGTCAGATGGGTCATGAAGAGCATAGGATAAGTATTGCAATGATGAGAATAGAGTTGAATATACTACAGGAATGGTTTCAAGAGAAAGAGAATGAAGACAGAAGACATGGATGGAGAATAAGGTAACATGTCAAGTGGAATCTATTGCAACAGAAATGGAATGCTATGTTGATGAAAAAATACATATTTCTTTGTTAGAGAAGGAGAGACTCATAGGAATTGAGTCACAGCATAGAGGATTTGCTGAAACCCAAAAATCCCATGGTGGGAATTTGGTGCTTGAAGCATCAAAAGTGACCGAAAGGTATGGTATTTTTAAAACTGATAGTTTGTCTATGAATGTAGGTATGATACTAAATAAATAATTTGTTACTATAGAGACAACTAATGACCATTATTATGATCAAGAAGTCTTTTGTGAACCTGGAGGAAATTGGGATGATTGTTTTTCATTCCATGAAGTTGAGTTTGTAGCTCAATTCGAGAAGGAAACAGTAGCTAAAGAGACAGAAGCTAAAGAAGTTGAGACCAGAGAAATTGTAACAAAAGGAGGAAAGGACACCATAGAGAACATCAACTGTGTTGATGTGATTAACAAAGAGGAATTACTTCTAGAGCATGGTGGATAAATTTGCTTTACAGATATATAGAATTTGGTTAACAGTTTGAGTGAGGATGATGGTGAACTTTCAGATTTAGTTCTTATTAATCTCAACACGGCAGAGTTACCTGGCAAAGCTATAGGTGCAGACATTCGAGTCTCATTCAAAATTTGGAAACCAAGAAAATGGGTATTCAAGTTTCCACAAGCAGTTCATGAGTTTATATTTCCAAAACAGAGGATGATGAGGTATGGAAAGTTGAGAATCATGTTTAATAATTCTCTGAAGATACTATTCTGCGAATTTAATGCCAGACTACATGATGAAGTTATTCCTTTAAAGGATCATCAACAAAACATAGTTTGGAATCCTGGAGGTAGCAAGTCATTCCGAATTGTAGCTATCACATTACTACAGAAAAGTGTCAGACCTCATAGACAGAAGTCTATGATTTTTTTTCTACATCAGGAGTCTGATGCAGGAGCATCCTGCTCATAATATTATTGTTCATTTGGTTGATTTAGGGGGTGATGTTTTTAATTATTTTTAGGAATCTTGTATAGATTGAGTGAGAAATCTATGTGTGAGGTTTTTCAGTTGTGAAATATTCTCAACTATGTGAGAATATCAAGCATAATTGATATGTGTAGATCTCGTAGAGATCTTAGGGATTACGAGATCCTTGAATAGGAATTAGTTGAGTGAATTATGGAAAAAATCATGGATTTAGTATAATCCATAATTATGTAATTAATCTATAAATATAAGCCTGCAAGGAGAGTGAGGGATAGTGTTAGAGAGAGGTAAGTAGTGGAGAGAATAAACCAGAGCACGAGATGTTCTGAATATATATGTAAATATCGTTATGAATAAAATGAGTTTTGTGTTCAAAACTTGTTTCTGTGTGATCTTTTATTATGTGATTTGCTTTCGTTGATTCTTTAAATCATAGGTTGAATCCTCTGTTAAATACAAGAAATTGTGTGTGAAATTAAAACCTTTAGTGGAGTCCGGTGTGAGGATCACCTGGACAAAAGCTTTAATTTTTTGATCGTCGATTGAAAGCGGAAAAAGATTGAATGAACTAAAAAATCATCATTGATCACAAGTTGGATCAATGATGATCTATTTGGGAGAAGATTGACGGTGTTCGCGTGGTGAATGTGCACACACTTTAGCACAAGAAACGAACCCAATAACATTATAAGTTCAAGTTAACTGATAAATCAATCATGACCGTTGAAGTGATCCGACAGTCATCACGTCGGAAGATGCACACAGTTTAATCCAGTTTTCGGATGCGATATTTTATGGACTGTGATTTAATCTAGTTGAATTCTGAATCGATCATAGCCATTCATTATGAAGGGACGAGACCAGACGGATATCGCTCAGAAAGATGCGTGCTAGTTAGCATAAATTTTAGACATGATAAGGTTTGAATTGGAATTTAATTTGTTTGGGTTCCATGCAAGAGATCGGGGTCTGATAGTTTGGTTAGTAGGGGTTTTAATTATTTAAAATCCGGATTTGTGTAATCAGTGGAACATTTCATCAAAGTGTTGTGATTCCGTTAATTTCTGATGTATACGTGAGCCCATAACCCACAAGTCCACACACGATTTATGTAAAGATGCAGCTTCACTTCATCACGTTCCCTCAAATTAAGCCTCAAGGGTACTAGGGAGAAGATTCGTGGCCTCCATCTTAGTGCATCAACCACCACATTATCCTTTCCATTAATGTCCATCGCCTCTGTCTAGCATTCAAATCCCTTTGAGTGAAGAGCTGCTTCAGGCTCTAGTGGTCAATTATTAACTCAAATCTTCTCCCAACGAGGTAGTGTCTCCACATATTTAAAGCTAACATCATTTTTGCTAATTCTACGTCATGGGTAGCATACGAATCTTTATGTTTCTAGATGCGTAAGCTATTACTCTACCTTCTAACATCAATGCTTCTCCTAAATCTTGCTTTGAAGCATTCATGCAGACAATGAATTTATTTTCCATGTTAGGCACTTGAAGGATTGGTGCGCTAGTTAGTAACCTCTTTAGCTCAGTGAATGTAGTGTCACATTCATATGTCCATTCATACCTAACCCGTTTTCATTGTAATGTGGTGATGGGTTTTGCAATCTTTTAAAACCCTTCCACAAATCTGTGATAATAACCTGCTAGCACGATGAAGCTACACACCTCATGAGCATTTTTCGGTATTGGCCAATCCATTATGGCCTTTACCTTTTCTGGGTCAACTGAAATCTCTTCTCCTAAAATGATGTGCCCAAGATAATGAATTTTATTCAGAAAGACGGAAAATTTTAACAATTTTCCATACAACTAATTTTCCCTTAAGCAGGTCAATACAACCCGTAGGTTCTTTTCATGCTCCTTTTCATTCTTGGAATACACAACAATATCGTCAAGAAATACTTGCACAAATTGGTCTAAATACTTCATGAACATGCCATTCATGAGACTCATGAATATTGTTGGTGCATTGATCAAACCAAATGGTACAACTATGACCTCGTAGTGGCTAAACTGAGTCCGAAATGCCGTTTTTGAGATGTCACCTTCTTTAATCCTCAATTGGTGGTATCCAGATCATAGATCAATCTTTGAGAAAATTGTTGCTCCCTTCATTTGAACAAATAGGTAATCTATTATAGGTATTGGGTACCTATTCTTTATTGTGGCTCGATTCAAGTCCTTGTAATCTATGCATAGCCTTAAGGAACCATCCTTCTTCTTGACGAAAATCATTGGTGCACCCAAAGGTGAAATACTAGGTCTAATAAATCCCAAGTATAAAAGCTCTTTTAACTACATCTGCAACTCACAAATTTATGGAGATTTCATCCTATAGGGTGTCTCCGAGATTGGTTTTGCACTAGGTTTTAGGTCGATTGTGAAACCGATCTCCCTCACTGGAGGTAATCTAGGTAATTCCTTGGGAAAAACATCCTCAAATTTTGACAAAACTGGGTGATGATCTAGGGAGGGTCCTTTATGGTCACTTACAGCCTCATCCACATATAGTTATAGCCTTTTGGAAGACATCGTTTTACCTTCATTATGGAGATGAATCGTAGGGACACTTATCTCTTGATATCACAAATCTCAATTCACCTACCTTCATCATCTAAACAAATCACCTTCTTTTTGAATCAGTTTGCTAAAGCTCGATGAGCTTCTAGCCAATCCATTCTAATGATTACATTGTACATCCCCAATGTTATGACGTATGCCATCAACTTAGTTATACACACCCCGAGGTTCACTTGACATTGGTCAACACTAGGTCCTACTTCTTGTTTTATCCCAGAAGCCCTTTCGACTTGTTTAAAGTCATCATGCTCATAGGATTCTAACCCACATTTTTCTAACATAACTAGTGAAATGAAACTATCTATAGCACCGGAATCAAACAAAATTTTAACTTTTACATTTTTATCATACCTGAGGTTTCTACCATAGCAGATTGGTGTTCAACTTTTTGGTTATAAATAGTTGCATAGATTTGATGGTGGTTGCTTTCTCGCCCCATTGGTTCTTTTCCTTCTCTGTGATTTTTGACAGTTTGTATCTTAGGACAATCACACTGATAATGAAGTCCCCCACATCCCCAACAAGTGATGCAAGGTAGGCTCTGAAAAAAAATGTTGTGGAGTTTTTTGGAAATATTTCCTTCCCCTGGGACCCCTGCCCCTACTTGTGGCTCCTCGCGTATGACCTTGATTTTCACGATTCCTCGAAGCTACAACTTACGTTGCACTAGTAACTATTGAAATCCCCATTGCCAATGCTTTGGATATAGCCCTGTTTCCATATGGAGGTGGCCTCAAACTTCTTGCACTGGAGAATTTATGAGGGGCCTTCCCATACACCTTGGGTGTTGTGGAAAAATTATTTTGTTTCCACCTTTTAAGTCTAAGTTCTCTTCAACATAATGAACATGTTCAACAACTTCTGCAATTGAGGATGGTTTCCACATACGCACCATTTCCCCTATCTTAGGGTTAAATCCATAATTGAAACGATCAGCTTAACGTTGATCAATATCCATGTAAGAGACATAGTTGACAAATTCCATGAATCTAATCTCATATTCCTCTACCGTGTGGTTTCCCTGTACCAAAGCATGGAAGGCTCCTACTTTTCATTCTTCATAATATGTCAGTAGGTACTTTTTCCTCAATCGCTCCCTGCATAACTCCCAAGTAACTATGTCTGGAGTGAGGTGTAGTTGACGCTATAATTTACCCCACCAATTAGAGCACTATCTATGAGTTGGAATGTTTTTATTTTAGCTTTTGAATTAGAAGTATAATCTCTTTGTGTGAAGCAACTTCTCATTCCTTCTAACCAAGCTTCCGCTTGTTTGCTGGCACAACATCCAGAAAAATCTGGGAGCTTAATATTTTGGAGCTCCCTTGTAATTTCCTCGATTGGAGGTTCTCTATCAGAGTCACTTGATCCCTCGAGATTGCCCAACCTTGATGGAGGGTGCCCCACTTCTACCTCAAATGTTTGCCACCCTCTCAGAGTCTCATTAATTTCTTTTAGGGAGCGTAAGATGAGAGCCAACTTCAGTGATGGAAATGGTTTATTTGTAGGAGGTCCTTGTGATGACCTTCCTTGACCTTGATTTCCTTGTTTCCTCACCATTTTGAACTGTTCCAATATTTGCATGATATGCAAGACTTATTAGTGCAACTTAGGACTTTGTCAATTCTTATTCGTTTCATGCATGTTTTTCAAAATGGTACGTGTAAGTTTTCATTTTGATATGCTCATAAATGAGTGTTACTAATACTAAGCAAATCATCATGTATGTATTAAATCCTTTCCCATCACTGGCTAAGCAAGCATTGCAACGCACTGCTAGTCACCCTCAAATATATTTAGATATGTGTAACCAATCATCCTAAATCCATCTATATATTTTGAGCATTCACATAAATACTAAATTACCATTTTTAATCACATTATCATAACTAAGGGTCCTCGTGAAAACCCATTGACAATGCTAGATAGTCATTTTTATTATTTCTTTTAATGTATCCTTTTGTTTACAAAGTAGGTGTCTAATGGCCTCAATCAATTCAATACTAAAATTATTGTTAGATATTTACCATCCCATTGACATATATAAAATGGCTAGTGTTACATGTTTAATATTACATTACTATATATTGTCTTAAAGTTCGTTCTAATGTACTAAACAATTATTGTTCATCTTTGACATTTTAATGTGAATGTGTTGGATTTCTCTTTCATAAACATATGCAGATCAAAACAATGACAATATCTAATATAACTCCATTGTGCCTCTAAAGACTTAAAAGAAGTTGCATCTAATTTATTCTCAAGAGAATACTAAAGTTGTGTAAGAATTTAATAAATATGCATGGCATTAAACAACTCTTCTTAGCATAGTGTAAACAACTTGTAAAAATTTCACTTAAGTTAATTTAAATTCTTGGATATTATTCAAGGGGTATGAACTTACAGGGAAACAGTAGATAAGCAACTTGTGTTCACGCAACTTAAAAGATCAACATATTCACCAAATTTTGTCACTATATGAATTAATATGGTTGTAAGGAAAAGGCATTTTCTGTTAAAATTAATTTTTTTTTGGTATTAATGTTAAACTCAATTTCTTTTTAGAATAATTTGCAAAAATTCCTCTTAAAATTGCCATACCTTTTAATTTATATACTCTTTATATATATTATATATATATATATAATATATATATATAATAGATAGATAGATAGATAGATAGATAGATATATATATATATTATAATATATATATATATTATATATATATATATATATATATATATATATTTTTCAGATATATGGTATAATTAACCAAGAAGCCATTTTCAACTTACATTTTTAATTCCTTAGTAGTTTATAATGGAATATTTTCCATTCAAATTTTCATCTAGACCAGAAGACCCATTTTAATTATGTAATGGGATCCCTTCTATCTAAACTTCCACTCATTAATAGCATGATATTATTGTCAATATTTTTATAGCTGCAAGTACTTTAAACCTCATATTCTTCATTTTCAGTTTACCTTCCATTATAAGGATTTATATAGGTAAATATGATTAACTCTCTCACACACACACACACCCATCCTTTATATATATATATATATATATATACACCCATCCTTTAATAGATTTTGTTGTACCCATGACATAAATATAATTTACTTGAACATGTAATCGCTAAATTTGTTAATCATGAAGTGATAATTAATTTGGAAAATCACTAAGGTTAACTTGTAAATGTCTTGAGTACTCATAGATCTTGTTTCAAGTTTTTTTTTTTTTAATGGGGACTTAACTCTACATGAAATTACAACCTTCTTGAATACATAGATGAGTTATCTTTGTTTACAAAGTCAATATTTTTTCTATCTAAAGATTCTGCCACAACTTGCATAAATTTTGGTGGGCACTAACCTCAATAAATTTGCATACTTTCATATATACTCCTACCTAAAGTTAGGCAATAAATTGCATAAATTATGGTGGATAGTAAATGTTGGTAAACATATTTAGTTATATAAGTGTAAACAAAAAATCCCTAAAAACTCTTACAAGTCAATCAAGTTATGATTTCGAAAATGAAATCCTCCTCATCCAGCGACGGAATAAAACAAAAATATTTATCATCACAAGTAATTAATACCCAGGGGTTTCAATTAGCGAATGGTAAGACACCGACCTTGTTGTTAGCCAAAGAGTGGATGGGTGAGCCAATGGCTCTTACAAAGCCTACGAATTAAGTACCAAATTGTTGGGTGCGTGCTAACACATTGGTTCCACAATGGGCCCTTGGTGGCCTTTCAAACCGTGTCTTGCACCATGTGCCCCCATTGTAGGGCATGGGGTCCAAGCCTTTGGCTTCAGCGTGTTTGATGGGGCCTAAGTGTGTTGACATCACTTGTATAAAACACTCTTATTTTTATTTTCAAGCTTTTATGTTATTTTTGTTTTCAAGCTTATATTTTAAGTTGGATGGAGATCTCAGAGTCATTTCATCATGCTCAAATTAATTATATAAATTTTAGTTTACATTTATTTTAATTTTGGATCTATAAATCTTCAAGAGGGATGGAATTTCTCAAGATGTCAATCTCTTTTTTGAGTTTTAAATTTGTGGAAAATTTGCACCTTATTATTTTATTTTTATTTTTTATGTAATTTGACATGTCAAAATGTTTTAGATAACATAACATAACAAGACATTAAACATGTTATACGAGTGAATGTTATAACTTAAAGCATCGTGAATTATCTTTGCGATCTTCCTCACATTTTCGTTAGGTACTTGAAAAGGTATATTAAATAATTGTTTCTTCAAATTAATATAAAATAAAATATTATGAATAATTACTTATTATATCTTAAAATAAGGGTGGGGAGAGTACACGTAATTCCTTCACACTTATAAGAGTATCACGCACACAAGTATGTTTGGGCATCTTGGAGATCTTAGCCTTAGTTTGATTATCCACACATATTTTGGGGTATACTTAATGTGGCACCGCATGGGCGACATACAATGTTGTGGCACACCATCACATTTTAGGTTGTTACACGACTTGGTTAAATCCATGGTTGGGCGAGTAAGTGGGTAGCACACCATCACAATGACTTGGAGAAATCAGTTGCACAAGATGAAGCGTTCCATGACCAAGTTGCAGCATCTGGGTCATATAACATGGATTCTCCCAAGACAATAGTTGTGACCTCATATGAGGGTGCACGGGGTGAGATATCCAAATTTGGGGTTTCTGCCATCGTACAAGAAGGGGAACAATTGGAACAATACATAATTAGTTTGGTGACCTACAATGAGGTTGTTCAATTGGACCGATTGGCATGATGTGATAGGCATGTCGACCCAAATGAATGAAGGAACAAGTGCACAGAAAAAAATTCAGTCAACACATCGTCTAGTCCACAAAACAACATGGGGAGGAGAATAAACACACCTCCCAATTGGTGCATTGGTTGCAGAGGTCGCTCACACCTCCTATATATTCACCACAAGGGAGTTCAATGGTGTTAGGTCCCTATAATACTAGCAATTCCCCCATTACTATTGTCATTGTAGCCCTTATTCTTATTGTTGTGCCCCTATTGTCCCCATATTTTTATTAGTGTGCCCCATAGAATCCCACTATTGTTATTATTGTGCCCTTATATTATTATTGTTATGCCAGCTTTGATTATATTGTGACTCCTTAGACTCCTATATATAGAAATGAGGTTTTCTCATTTGTATCATCAAAGAATTGTTCATTTGTGTAATGTAAAGGAGGTTTCCCCCTCGAAGAGGTTGATTTTAAAGTTGTTGATCTATATTTTCTTCTATTTTGTGAGCTGGTTGCATAACAAATGGATAGGTATGTGGAGATGAGATGGAATACAACATAGTATATGGTTGAGATGAACCAAGTGAGTCATGAACCAAGATTGAAGAGTTAGGTAGAGAGAGCATCGTTTGGGTCTTCTGTTGGCCACACCTTGGTTAGCAAGGCAAAAGGAATGTGGGCTTGGGTTCTTAGGGAAAAAAAATCGCAATTCGTCAAACTGTTGCATGATGCTACTATGGGCCAAATTTTAGGGACATAAATTCAAGGTTGTAATTCGGGGTTGTAAACGCCAAATTTTGGGGATTTCACCGAAAATTTGGCATTTTTCTTAGATCTCTTGGTTTTGGTGAGGTTTGCATTGAGGTAAAAGAGCCAAGAGGGTTGTTCATTGTTAAAATTTGTCATTACATATATGTTGATTCAAATATTAGGTTAGCGAGGCACAAACTCTATATTTGTCTTTTTGCATGTGTTTTGATTTGAAATTATACATGTTTATGGAAATTATTGTAGTTGTATACTTGAAATTAGTTAAGTAACTTATTATTTCATAAGCACTTAACTAAGGATCATTGTGAGTGTTAGACAAACTAATCCCTCCTGTGGACAAGACGAATCTCCCTAAATCTCAAACCAAATTTGGTAACAAACAAGAAAAGAATTGCTACCTTTACTTAGCTTACGATTGATTGAAACAAATAATATGTGAGAGATCACTTATAGGTTTAACGAAATGTTTGTCGAAGTCCTTCCAATGCCTTCCACAAGTGGCTTCTCCTCGATGCTTTAGATATCATACTAGCACTTTCCATAGCTTCTCCATGATGTTTCGAAGGAGATCTGCATAGACAAAAACACACAACGGATCAAAGCATCTAGTATATAAAGTGAAAGATAAATGAAACACTTAACTCAACATATATCATAAATCAAATCAATGACCAATGATAACATATGTGAGTGATCAAGAAATCCCACAAATGATATTAGAGAAGATGTGATTAGGAAAGAACAATTTATTTTTATTAAATAAAAGGGAGAACAAACTTACAACCTCAAAGCCGTAATGTTACAAGCCTCTTCTCACAATATCCAACCTTCTCCTTGCATGAAAATCCTTCTAGCCTTATTTTTGTAGCATAAGCCTAGCTTCAACGGTCCTCTCCAATCCTCTAACCTGTGTTTGATTTATAGGCCAAGAGGATGAGGTTTTGGATCCTCTTCCTAAGGGATGAGATCCATAAATGGTGGGATAAGGGATCCACAAAGAGAGGGAGGTACCTCCATAATGGGAGGGATTAGGATTAAGTAAGCATCCTTTCGAAGTTGTTAGTTGGGAAATATTCGACTAACAAAGCTTCTAAACTTTAATTTTTATTTTTTACTTGCATTGAGACGTGCGTAAACCATAGTGTAAGAGAAAGCACACTTTTGCGCAGACTTTAATGGTCTCTTCTGTGTATGCACAAAAACTGTCTAGGGAACTGTGTAGGAAGCCAAAAATAGGCTTTTGAGCCTCAAGATCCATGAATTTCATTCTCTTTGGGATGTTTTGGGTTCTATCCTTGCATGGGGGATGCTTTGGAATAGTTTAATAAATAAATAAATATCCAAAGTGACAGTCGTTTTCCTAATGCGATAAATTGACGTGTAACAGATTACCCCCTAAAGTGAAAAGTTAGAAGGGATATTTGATGACTGCAGTGCTTTATCATGCCATGGTTCAGGTTAGAGACTACAACCGAAGACTTTAAACAATCAATCAAATGTTACAATGTAATATAAAATCATCGCTGAGCTATGCATTCCCATACTCAAAGCATAAATATCTCAAAGAACCAGTATGGAAATACATCTGAAGATCCATATCAATAAAAGACATAGTAAGGATGCATCCATGAATGGATCTATGTTTACGATCATGAATATTTAATAAATCCATGCAACCTAGATGGATGAAATTAGATCCAAGGTCTTGATCTCCATCCCCCAATCAATAGTACAAATCTAGCCATGTGGGTGAATGTCTCGTAGTTGAACATGGTAGAAACCACTTGATTACTGGTCAACAATGTGAACTGTTAACAAGCACGAGAGAAACCACCAATAATGACAATGGTTCTCATGGTACTTCTAGTACAATCTATGAAGTGTGAATAGATGTGTTGAAGTAGAACACTCATAGAATCATTCGATTGAAGGTCAATGATGAGAACACGTCGTCGAAGGTGAGAAACTTGCCATTAAATAGTATTGGATCCAAGGTAATGAAGGCTTCTAGATAAACTACCTAGATAGTGATATGAAGTCAAAAGGAAGCGATTCCTTGTAGGAGGGCCTAAAATACGAAACTCATGTCAAGTGAAGAAAAAAAAATTGGAGTAATCCAGGACTGACTCAGGGATGGCTGATGTGATTGAGGGTTATGCATTGCAAGGTAATTTTGACTGAGGTTGGAATTCTTTTGAAAATATTGGCAAAACGACATTTTAACTTGGAAGCATTTGACTAAAACATAATACCCAAATCAACTAAAGACTTTAAATGAGGTATGGTCTACTGAGAGGAAAATGGATTTGCTAACTCGGAAACAAAAGTGATGGAGTGTCATGTTCAAGAACATAATGCTTCCTTTTACAATATAAACAAACGTTCTTTCCCAATTCCCCCCTTCCCCCCCCCCACCATTATTGACAAGTACCTCTTTATTTTTGGAAAGCTTGAGGATGATAACATATGCTTGTCTTGTAAGTTCATCCTTCAAATGAGTCCTTCGAAGTATTTTTAACGAACCCTAGGAAGGAGTTTTTCGGTCTCGTCATGATTGACGAGTCCTGCATTGTTTAAGTTTTACGAGTCCAGTGAAGGGGTAACTTGATGTCATTTTCATGTTTAAAGAGTTTGAAAATACTCAAAAAGTAAAAGTGATCAATTCTTTCAACGTAAATTTTAACAAGCCTGGAGAAAGTAAAGCTCAGTCTTTTTCATTTTTAGGGATTTAGGAGAAAAACATAAGTAGACTCCAAAGTGTCCTTTTTTCATAAATTTAGTTTCTCAAGATCTGAAAAGGGTAAAATAATGTAGGAGATAACTCTATTGACCATGATTAGTCAACATATATCGTTTTCATAAATAGTCTAGTTCAGTTTAAAAAGGGTAAACTTATACTGAATAGACGAGTGTTCATTTACTTTTACGAGTTTGAATAGTTAAGTACTCGATGATATTTTCATGTTTAGGGAGTTTGAAAAGGGCATAAAGAGAACTCCTTGTTTCGATTTTTTGTAAGTTTTTAATGAGTTCGAAAAAGTCATAAAAATATACTCATTGCCAAAATGATTCGTTTTCATAAATAACCTGTATTCTCCACCATTAAACTAAAAAATTATCATCACCACTCAAAAATATAGTAACAACATAAAAAATTTGGATTTGAGAGGCTAATTGTGAGAATGTAACTTAGGTCTTCTAACCAAACTAAATTTATCATTTAATTTGAACACATTAAGAAGGGAAATAAGCTATTTATAGCTCAGCATTTATTCGATGATAATATACAAGTAAAATTTAATCAACAACATATTAAACAAATAAGAAATTTAATTGCAACAATTTACATAAGTAATTAACAAATGGAAGAATACATATTCCAGTAGCTTGGCTGGGATTCTCCTAACTTTGTTTGGATGCTCCTCTTGACTACTCAACTAAATTTACCTCTCATCCAACTAGGAATGATTTCCTTGCCCAGAGAACCTCCACAGGTTCCCTAGCCCTCTGAGCCCAAGTCCAACCAGTTGTAATGTGTTCAAGTTAATACCAACACTCTCCAATATATCCAAGTTTGAATTTTCTTATTTTCCTCTAAGTTCTATCCCTTCTCTTTCTCCAAATTTCTCCCCAAAATAAAATCATCCAATGCCAAAATAAAGACCAAGGATCTCCCCCCTCTCCTCTCATCCTCCTTCCCCTTTTATGTTTCCTCCTCTCATCCACTTCAACTACCTATCATAATGTCATGACTACCCCTCATCCTTTTATTTTAATATCCTTGACTTAGCATATCTGATCCAAAGTAGATTTGGGAAGACACCTTGGGATTAGAATATGGATATTTAATTTAGAATTAAATTGGAGAAGACAACTTGGGAATAGTATATGGATATTTAGTTTAGAATTAAATTTGAAAAGACCATATTTTTTCCAAAAGTATATTTGAGACACTGGGAATAGAAATATGGATATTTAATTTAGAAATAAATTGGAGAAGACCATATATTTTCCAAAAGTAGATTTGATAAGACATATTGGGAATAGAAATATGGATATTTAATTTAGAAATAAATTGGAGAAGACCATATCTTATCAAAAGTAGATTTGAAAAGACACCTTGGGAATGGAATTATGGATATTTAATTTAGAAATAAATTGGAGAATACCATATCTTATCAAACATAGATTTGAGAAGACACCTTTGGAATAGAATAATAACAAATAATAAAAGTCATATTAGTAAAATAAAATTACAGATTCACAAGTGTGGGTTTATACCAATATTATTTAAGAATTGTAAGCCAATATCTACAGGCTAATTAAACACTAATCAAAATTAGTCTGATAGGGTCAAGTAGGGAATTACATACACCCCTCCGTTAGAAAGCTTCGTCTCAAAGTTAGAGTGAAAATGACACAAGGCGTTTCAAAAAAGTTTGACAATAAGGCATAACAAATTAGAGAGATATATAGTAGTCAAATTAAGTTAAGCAATGATACCACTTTCCATCAATAGTCTCCAACTAACTTATAGTCTCCTATCCTTCCTAACTTACTTCAACTCCCATCATATCCATCCTCTGCTGCAATATACTCTGGCATCGGTTATACCAATCTAACCACTAATAAAACCAATATAGGAGAAACATCAACTATATCGACCTAACTTCCCGAGTAGGAAACTGGAAATTGTCATCACATGTCTAGGGGAGTGTGTCCATCACTGTGCTCTCACAATTCTAGGCTTGGAAGTTACATGGTGGGAAATGCCTCCACCCATCCTCAAAATTAGGGATAAAACCCTAATATGGACCACACTATGACACTGGTTGGATACTTCTTATTGAATCATCCAATCAGGTAGTCTTTTCACCTGCAATTTACACTTTACCCATGTCATAATAATGCATATCAAGTACATACAAAATGTAATAGAACAATGTACATCATAGCATTCCTCATTGGATGTCTCAACACTCCCCCATCAGAAGAGTAGATCTTGGTTCTCATATGGTTCTTTTCAATCTGCAGGTTAGTTCTCATTCATGCATATATATAACAACAAAAGATATAAGTGATCTTAATCATCATGTTATTAAGTTTAGTATCCACGTGTCAATTTTGTACTTCATAACAACATATTGGAAATAAATCTTACATTAGATAAATCATAACCAAGTAAGTCGTACATTAGGTAAATCATACATCAAATAAGTCATACATAAAATATTATAATCAACAATACTTAATCTATTTAATGATTTATATAAGTAGTTTCATCTATCCAAATAAAATGCATCAGTATTACATAGCGTTCATAAATAAAATAACATGTAACTACAAATAGAGCCTTAGCTCAGGTAGCTATCTAAGTCAAAATGGGCATCACAAATGCTCAAAAAGTGAGGGGTAGTTATGACGTATAGTCTCTGCATCCTCCCAAGTAGGAGATCCTAGGCTATATTTGTCCCATTGGACCTTAACCTGGTCCACCATATGACATCTTAGTTGTCAAACACTACGGTCTAATATGCGTAATGGTTCGACCATTATGTTTCCCACGTTTGAGACTTACAATTCCTTCCAATCTAGTTTGTGAGATTCATCAGAAACATAATGTTGTAAAATAGATACATGAAAAACATCATGAGTTTTATGGAAATGGGGTGGAAGTACAAGACGATAAGAAATTGGTCCAATATTATCCTTCATCCTAAAAGGTCCTATAAACTAAGGGGACAACTTCGTCCCTTTCCCAAATAGAATGGTGCTTTTGTTGGGTTGGATACAAATAAAAACTTGGTCTCCTACTTTATAACTTCGATAAGTCCTATGTGAATTGGCATAACTCTTATGTCTATCTTTTGTTTCCTTTAACCTTTGTTGAATTTGTCTTACCCGTTTCTCCATTTCTTGAACTAATTATGTCCCAATTATTACTCAGTCCTCCAACTTTTCCCAACTCAATGGCATCGTGCATGTCCTCCCATATAGAGCTTGATAAGGAAGCATCCTGATTGAACTGTGGTAATTGTTATTATAGGCAAAATCTACCAATGGTAGGTACCTTTCCCACTAAGTCTGATTATCCATGATGTACATTCTAAGCATGTTTTCCATAACCTAATTTACTCTTTCAGTCTGCCGTCTATTTCTGGATGATATGAAGTGCTCAAGTTTAACTGAGTCCCCAATGCTGACTGCAAAGTTGTCCAAAACCTAGATGTAAAGCGAGAGTCTCTATCAGAAATGATCTTTGTGGGTAACCCCTGTAATCGAATAACTTCGTTTAGAAAAACCCATGCCACATCAATAACATCATAAGTGTCTCTCACTAGGATGAAATGGGCACTTTTGGTCAATTTATCAACTATAACCAATATAGCATTGTGCCTTTGTGAAGTGATTGGAAAAACCACAACAAAATACATAGAAATGACCTCCCATTTGGACATAGGGATGTAATTCGGTTATATGAGTCTTGCTAGATGATGACGATCAGTCTTCACTTATTGATATTCAAGACATTTGGTGACAAATTGGACTATTTTTTGCTTCATGCCTGCCCAAAAGAAGAGTTTCTTCATGTCTTCATGCATCTTCTTCACTCTAGGATGTGCACAGTAGAGTTCTCTATGTGACTCTTTGAGGATGGTTCTTCTTATACCCCCTTCCTTAGAGATGTACATTCTCATTTAAAATCTCAATAATCCATCTGGTTCAAGGACATAACCCTCAAAATTTGGTTCTATCTACTTCCCACTCTCGAGTGTTGATATAATCTTTAAATACCAACTATTTTCAAAGAGTTTTTCCAACACACGTTCCCTAAAATTAACCCTCAAGGGTACTAGGAGAAGATTCGTGGCCTCCTGCTTAGTGCATCAACCACCACATTATCCTTTCCATTAATGTATGAGATCCCAAAATCATACTCACTCATGAATTCGCTTCATCGCCTCTGTCTAGCATTCAAGTCCCTCTGAGTGAAGAGGTGCTTCACACTCTAGTGGTTAGTTCTTAACTCAAAGCTTCTCCCAATGACGTAGTGTCTCCACATATTTAAAGAAAACATCACTGTTGCTAATTCCAAGTCATGGGTAGCATACAACTCTTCATGTTTCTTCAACTTTCTAGATGTGCAATCTATTACCCTACCTTCTTGCATCAACACTTCTCCCAATCCTTTCTTTGAAGCATCTGTGCAAACAATGAAGTCCTTTTCCATGTTAGGAACTCGAAGGATTGGCGCACTAGTTAGTAACCTCTTTAGTTCAGTGAATGCAGTGTCACATTCATACCAAACGCCTTTTCGTTGTAATGTGGTGATGGATTTTGCAACATTTGAAAACCCTTCCACAAATTTGCAATAATAACTTGCTAGCCCCATGAAGCTATGCACCTCATGAGAATTTTTTGGTAAGATCCAATCCATTATGGCCTTTACCTTTTCTGGGTCAACATAAATCTCTTCTCCTAAAATGATGTGCCCAAGAGAATGAATTTTCTTCTAAAAGAAGGAACATTTTTGACAATTTTCCATACAAATGATTTTCCCTTAAGCATGTCAATACAATCCTTAGGTTCTCTTCACGCTCCTTTTCATTCTTGGAATACAAAAGAATATCATCCAGAAAGACTTGCAAAAATTGGTCTAAATATTTCCTAAATACACCATTCATGAGACTCATGAATATCACTGGTGCATTGGTCAAACCAAATGGTACAACTATGAACTCATAGTGCCCAAACTGAGTCCGAAATGCAATTTTTGAGATGTCACCTTATTTAATCCTCAACTTATGGTATCCAGATCATAGATTGATCTTTGAGAAAATTGTTTCTCCCTTCATTTTATCAAATAGGTAATCTATTCTAGGTATTGGGTATTGGTTACCTATTCTTTATTGTGGCTCGATTCAAATCCCTATAATCTATGCATAGCCTTAAGGAACCATCCTTCTTCTTGACGAAAATCACCGGTGCACCCCAAGGTGAAATATTAGGTCTAATAAATCCCAAGTCTAAAATCTCTTTTAACTACATCTGCAACTCACAAAGTTATGGAGTTGTCATCCTATAGGGTGTCTTGGAGATTGGTTCTGCACCAGGTTTTAGGTCGACTGTGAAATCAATCTTCCTTAGAGGAGGTAATCCAGGTAATTCCTTGGGAAAAACATCCTCGAATTTTGACAAAATTGGGTGATGATATAGGGAAGGTCCTTTCTGGTCACTTTCAGCCTCGGCCACATATAGTTTACAGCCTTGTCGAAGACATCATTTTAACTTCATTGTGGAGATGAATGATAGGGACACTCCGCTCTTGATACCACAAATCTCAACTAACCTACCTTCATCATCTAAACAAATCACCTTGTTTTTGAAAATTTCTACTAAAGTTCAATGAGCTTCTAGCGAGTCCATTTTGATGATTACATCGTACATCCCCAATTTTGTGACGTATGCCATCAACTTAGTCATACACACCATGAGGTTCACTTGATATTGGTCAACGCTAGGTCCTACTGCTTGTTTTTTCCCAGAAGCCATTTCGACATGTTTAAAGTCATCTTACTCATAAGCTGCCCACCCACATTTTTCTAGTGCAATTAGTGAAATGAAATTATCTGTAGCACCAGAATCAAAGAAAATTTTAAATTTTACATTGTTTTTCATACCCGAGGTTTCTACCACAACATATTGGTGTTTAACTTGTTGGCTTGTTTTTCATACCCGAGGTTTCTACCACAACATATTGGTGTTTAACTTGTTGGTTATAAATTGCCGCATAGATTTGATGGTGGCTACTTGCTCCCCCCATTGGTTCTTTTCCTTCTCTACGATTGTTACCAGTTTGTATCTTAGGACAGTCACGTTAGTAATGAGGTCCCCCACATCCCCAACCTTGTCAGTGAAATTGTTTCATCCCCACTTTGATTTTGTTAGTTTATAAGTGAGTCAATTTTTTTTCATCCCCACTTTGTATCCATTCTCTTCAACTTTGGTAAGTTTCACAACTTCCTAGAAAGTTAATCAAATTGTCTCATTCCCACTTCAAGTCTATGAGGTTTTATTGTGTGAAACGATCACAAATTTTTCTAAACAAGTCAATTCAATCTAAAAGTTCCCAAACATACAAAGTCAAGTCAATCAAATTGTCACGAACTTTTATATTTATCGTGTGGTCCTCAAATTGTGCGAGTCTACCACACAAGTCATCCAACGATGGAATAAAACAAAAATACTTATCATCACAAGTAATTAATACCGCGTTGTCTTTAGTGCGACTTTTTGGAAGCTTTTTGGGTGGATTTTTCTTGTCTAATTTCTCTAAAGTCCAACAGGAATTCATTAAAATCACAAGTCTGATGGGTAACCCTTGCACAATAGAAGTGCCTTAGGGGTTTTCCATGATGTTTAATCCATATATACAATGAAAAAACTAGTTTAAATAACACAAATTAAGATTTGACCACAAATTTGTCCGTTGGATTCCGACACCGGAAACTCCAAAAAGTTGCACTAAAGACAACTCCAATTAATACCCGGGAGTTTCAATCAGCGAATGTCGGGACCCTGGCCTTCTTGTAAGTCCAAGAGTGGGTGGGTGAGCCAGTGAATCTTAGAAAGCCAATGAATTAGGTACCAAATTTTTGGGTGCGTGTTAACACATTGGTTCCACCATGGGCCCTTGGTGGCCTTTCAAACCGTGTCTTGTGCCATGTGCCCCCACCATAGGGCATGGGGTCCAAGCCTTTGGCTTCAACGTGTTTGATGGGGTCTAAGCGTGTTGACATCACTTGTGTAAAACACTTTTATTTTTATTTTCAAGCTTTTATGTTATTTTTATTTTCAAGCTTTTATATTTTAAGTTGGATGGAGATCTCACAACCATTTCATCACAGTATGTTCCTCTTTAAATAATAATGCACTCAAATTAGTTATATAAATTTTAGTTTACATCTATCTTAATTTTGGATCTATAAAGCTTCAAGAGGGATCAAATATCTCAAGATATAAATATCATTTTTGAGTTTTAAATTTGTGAAAAATTTTGCACTTGAAAATTTGGAATTAATATTTTTATTTATTTATTTTATGTGATTTGACCGAGTCAAATATTTTAACTAATAATTATAACTATAAATTTTATTATTTTATTCTTATTTTGATGTAATTTGACAGAGTCAAAATGTTTTAGATAACATAGCTTAACGAGACATTAAACATGTTGTACAAAAATGCTAGCTTAATAACCTGGCCAATAACAAGATCGACTATCGGGATAGACATTCTCAATTCTATAAATTAGATACTAAGTGATAAGCGTTTGATAATGAAAACAAAAATGCTAGCTTAATAACCTGGCCAATAACAAGATCGACTATCGGGATAGACATTCTCAATTCTATAAATTAGATACTAAGTGATAAGCGTTTGATAATGAAAATCTGGGCTTGCTCACGATTGTCCAATATCCGAGGCAAGTGAGAAAGAACTGAGGTGGGACGAGATGTATTATAGGAGGAAAGTGGCACAGTCAGGTTTGCACTTTAATATTTTTTAATTTTTACATAACAAAGTTTCCATCCAGTGTATAAATAATTTGTGATTCGTTTATTTAAAAAAAAAAACTAAATGAAACGCAAATTTTAAAGATGGCTAAGGAAGCTCATTCCACATTAATTCATGGTGTCCTTGACTTCGTGCATTTCGTGGACATATAGATTTCATAATGAAAGTGGACCCACAGATTTTATGAATGTCGTGTCTATTCTTCTCAATTACAGTGAAGTTGGAGCAAGTTTTCCACACAAAGTCGATTAATTTTTTCCTAATAGATGGAGTCGATTCTCTTTGACTTGTGTGAATATTTTTTTCAATTGAAGATGGAGGTTCACATGGATCTATAATTTTGCTTTCAACTGTATTACAAGATTTGTAGGAACCAAACCTTTTCACGTAACAGTGATATCACATCTAAAAAATTCTTAACTTGTTGTGTAAATCTACCACAAAATTTCTCAAAACAAGTAGATCAAATTGTTTCATCTCCATTTTGAATTTGTCAATTTGCAAGTCAATCAAATTGTTTTCATCCCCACTTTGATTTTGTAAATTTACAAGTCAATCAAATTGTTTTCATCCCCACTTTGTATCCATTATCTTCAACTTCTGTAAGTCACACAACTTCCCAACAAGTTAATCAAATTGTTTCATTCCCACTTTAAATTTATGAGGTTTTGTTGTGTGAATCTATTACCAAATTGCCTTAACGATTCAAGTCATTCTAAAATTTCCTAAACAAATCAAGTCAAGTCAATTCAATCAAATTGTCTCATCTCCATTTGAATTCTATAAAATTTTATAGATATTGTGTGCTCCTCAACTTGTGTGAGTCTACCACCTAGTTTTCCAAACAAGTTAATCAAATTATTGCATCCACAAAATGGAAGCTTGAGCCATTGATGAAATAAAGAAAAAACCCTTATCTTCACTCGTGGCTAATGTGTTTTAAATGAATAGTCACAATGGGGTTCCAATCATGGGATGTTAAGGCCCCGACCTTGTTGTCGGCTAGGAGTGCATGGGGAATTGGTCCCTCCTAGAATGAGAATGAATTAGGTAGTAGTTTGTTGGGTGTGTGCGAAAAACATTAAGGGCTATGAACTAAGCCAACCATTGGCTTAGTGCATGACACCATGAATATGTATGTGCATATAAAACCATTCATTTTATGGTAGGCTCTATCTCTAAGAGCTACACCACTCCAAAGACTTAACTCCTTGTACTAAATGCAGGTCATACTTAATGCAAATGTAGGTCATAATTAATCTAGATGGTCCACATATAACCATTGAATTCCATTTTCACAGTAGGATTTCAAACTCAGGGAGTTGCGCGAAAATATTTAAAAATCAAATGAAATGTAGGTGGTGAGAGGGACCTGATGAAGGAGAGGTGATCTTTGACGTTGTAACAACCCCTGGTTGATTTCCTATGTAAATAATAATAATAATAATAACCAAGATCACGAGACACATATTCCAAGTTGAATGTTAGACAAAAATATAGTGATGGGGATCATTGGTGATTAATTAATGGTTTTGAAAATTGGCAAAGGCATTAGCAAAGACAAAGTGACATTAATTGACATTATATTTATAAAAATAATGGTAATAGGAGAAAAGGGATATAAAAGGTCACATAATCGCATGAGGAGGAAATTGAAGGAAAAATAGAGGAAAATGAAGAAAATAAAGGCCTCAATGATAAAAAAGATTCTAAAGATCAATTCACACCTTTTGTCAGTTTTAGCTTGGAGCTCTCTTTCTATTCTCTCTCTCATACTCTTGCACACATAGAGAAATCTTGGAGCATTGTTGCAACATGCATGGAGCACTCTAGTTTTCATTGGATTTGGATAAGGAAGGCAAAGGAAAGCGGGAAAGCGCAAAGGAACAGGTGGAACAACAACTACAACTAGGTTTCCTTGCAAATAACAGGTTGCATGTGTGATTTCCTAGTTGATTTATGGATGCATGGTGTATGCATGTTATTATCTAGTTATGTTCAGTCATTGGCATTGAGGATTTATTGTATTGACAGTGGTTTTGCCTAACATTGTCATTTCCTAGATATCCATGGTGTTGTGGATTTTTCCACTTGTTGTTTCTGATTGGTTTTCAGATTCCTTATGGTTGTGGGTTGAGTTACTAGTTCTTGGAGTCATTGGTTGGAACAAACACTTTGGAGCCCTAGAACAACTTGTGTTGATTTATTTTTCCTGGATCCTAGGTTGGAAAAATGCTCTTGAGCCCTTGGTGGGTTGAGTTATGTGTCCTGGAGCTGGGTTGGACAAATAATCTAAAGCCCTGGAAGGCTGTGGGTTGAGTTATTGATTCTTGGAGCCGTGGTTGATACAAACGCTCTAGAGCCCTGAACAACTTGGGTAGAGACTGATCTGATTAGTGTTAGTGATGTCCGACCGTGAGGTGGAATCATTGGTTGAGGGTTGAGGTGATCTGGCCTCTAGAAGCCCTAGTTTGGTTTTTTTTAGTTTATTCCATGAGATCCCACATTCTTGCTTGGAAAATGGCGCAGGGGTGATTGGCTAAAAGAGAGATTTGGTTCAACCAAATCTATGGTCGAGTGGTACGTGGAAGTCCTTGACTTGGTTGGATTTTGCATATGTTAATAAGATCTCTTTTCGTATTGTATTTCATGAGTATTTGTAATTTTTATTATGTGCTTTTGATGGTTATTCTACTATGGTTATTGTTCTAGTTATATGCTGGTTATAAGTATGGTTTCATAACAGGTTCTAACTGTGGCTCTTGATATGTTTTTCTTGTTGATGAATGGTTAATGAATGCATGAGATAATAGATGTTATTGTATATATTATGAGAGGGAATTAGACCTTCTTGAAGATTCTTAGATAAGTATCAAACCCCTATGTTTAAATATGCATTCATGGCATGTAGATTACATGTTTGACAAAATGACTATCATGGTTAGGCCTGGTTAGATCAAATCCTTGATCAAATTTTATAAATATATTTGTCTGTATGTATTTTATCATTGTGGAAAGTTTCACTAAGTTCTAGTCAGTGGTTTGGAGGCTAGCCTTAAATGGTGGCTCAGAATCCGAGACTACTACCTCTGAACTGAGAAATTTTGGTTGTAACCACATGGATGCAGGATTGTGCATGTGGTTGGATGCTTCCAACCACATGGAGGGATTTTTGTGGGTGCAGTTGGGGGGCCAAGTCAAAGAAAAGGGTGTCCATCTCAGGTTTTTGGCACCTGGGGTGGTTACTTGGCCTCTAAGTGACCTGTATTCCTTGTTAGATGTTATGAGATGTCAATTTTTCTTCCGCATTTGATCCTACTTCCTTAATGGGAAATAAGAGTTCAGGTCATGTCATAGTAGCTCTTCCTCTCACGTTCACCCTGTTAGGCTAGTGAAACTGGGTAAATATAGGAGGGGTGGTTACATACATTATGTAGTGGCTACCTATTCCACCGACAACAGAACCCTGAACCCCAAAGTCACAACCCCCATATTTTCCTTCTCCTTTGTGCCCAACTTTCTTCTGCAAGGATTGGTTAGAGGAGTAATCAACATGGCTAGATTAAGTGGGGATCTCTTGGCTCTTCCTCCTCCTTTGGCTTGTTTCCAAAACACATGTACAGGAGGATGCACAAGACCACAGTTCGAAAGTGCTCCATCACTACCACTACTCCCACATTCCGAGTCTCTTGGTTCCACAGGTTTTGTATCAAGTGGTTTATGCTCCACTGCCTCGCCTCCCCAAACGCCTTCATCATCGAAGGGTTCAGGGCTTTGCTAACCATATTTCTGCAAAGGATTCGCCACAGCAGCCCGTAAGGGGATGAAGTGATGTTGCGCTGGTTGTTGGTGAAAATTTTGTGCATCTAGGAGGCAGGCGAACGGTTAGCAAAGATAAAACCCTGCTTAATGAGTGCCTCATGGGAAATCTCGCAGTTGAATATGAACACATGGGGCTTGAATCGATCCATAGGGTAAATATCAGATCATATCTCTTACGCAATTTCTTCACTGAGCTCTAGGACGTGTCGCTACACAATCCGAGCTAAAGGATGTTACCTATAATTGGCCATGATCGGGGGCTTGAGTGGATGTTTCTGTAGCGCCAATTCCTCCAACTAAAAGGTAGTCAAATGAAGAAAATGGAAATGATGCAAATGAGAACATGGTAGAGAAATGAATGTAGTCCAAATAGAGTTTCCATGATTAAATGATTTCAAACAATGTCTATTGTATTCACAGTTTACCTTCTTGTAGAATGGCGAAACTCCAAAATGTCACCTCTCCAACCTACACACACTACCTCCCACATTTTATATGTTTTATGTTCTTATAATTCTATTTCTCATTATTTTACATTTATAATCAAAATAATATCATTTAGCGTCAACGATTTTATTCTATCACGGAAGTCCTCTGCTAAGCTCTCTAATTTCTTAGACACAAAATAAAATAATAATTTATCTTAATAGAATCTATATGACCAAAATAAAATAATAATATATGTGAATAGAATTCATATGGTCATTCAATATTATTAATTGAGTTTATTGGTGCGTGTAAATTACTTTAATAATGTTTTTAATATATTATTATATAAATAAAGGTTTGCAGCTTGCATATATTTTTGAATATTATTAGTTATTTTTTTGGCTGTGTGTAAATTAGTTGATTAATAAATATGCTTTTGAGACTATACTTTCAATTACTAATTCTATAATATATTTATATTTATTGATAGGTATGTGCAACTTAAGAAAGGTGTTTACTTCATAATTTTTTTTTAATAAAGTTATTTACTTTTAATTATCGATATTTACTTTGAATTACCG